>BGPR01003429.1:43062-137399 GCA_013235015.1 Araneus ventricosus
AAAATGTGGCATAAAGCTGTTAAAGGCGGTGTTAATGTTTCAATAGCTTTCAAATACTTTTAGTTTGTTCTGTGTTAGTTATACGGTGATTCCAAATTAGAGTAGGACTGTAGATAACGGCTTTTTTCAAAATGGTTGAATTCTGGAATTTATGGTTGTGGATGTCTTAAAAAATGTGGCATAAAGCTGTTAAAGGCGGTGTTAATGTTTAAATAACATTCAAAATACTTCTAGTTTGTTCTGTGATAGTTATATGGTGCTTCCAAATTAGAGTAGGACTGTGGTTAACGGCTTTTTTCCACGTAGGTTAATTTTGGAATTTATGGCTGTGGATGACAGAAAAAAGTGTGACATAAAGCTGTTAATAGCGGTATGCCGTTGAGTTAAACAAAAGCGACAAAACGAACGATGTCGTGCCATGAATTCCGCTTAACAGGAATCGCGTTCAGTGATCTAATTTCTGTCGACAGAACGTGTTAGTGGAACCAATATTAAAATCTAATTTTTATGGAGCTGACTGTATGCCAAGAAGGGCAATTTCAAGCGTATATCACACTGAGAGCTATCGCACGCTGTTTCCGTCAGCGGGAGCGCAATGCCACTTACCAAAAAAGTTTGTAGCACGTGACGCATTGAGAAAGCAGGTCAGACAGGATTTCGGTCATCCGTGGGGCGAACTGCGTGACCGACAAAGTCACACCCTATTGGTTTGAATTTTCGCTGCTAACGATTTTCCGGCAGCATTGTGTGCATTTTCAAGCCGGTTGAGTACAGCCCACGATTTCCGTCATTTTGTCTGACCGGTCTCGTGGTACAAACGTTTTTAGTGAGTGGCATTGCGCTCATGCTGACGAAAGCAGCTTACGATAGCTCTCCGTGTGATATACGCTTATTATTACACAATGGTGTAGTAATTTTTATACGAATGACAAGGTGTGACAGGATGTTCGTGGCATGTAAGCTGTCTTCACATGTCCAATGACTAAAATCATTGCTCTGTCTGAAAACTGTACTAAGTGACATATTAAATTGCACTTCTTAATAATTAATGGTGCAATAATTTTTATATGAATTACAAAGTGTGATAGGATGTTCGTGGCATGTAAACTAACTTCAAATGTCCATGACTAAAATCACTATTCTATGTAAAAACTGTACTAAGTGGCATATAATTTGGACCAAACACATTCTTCAAATGACAGGAAATGTCGGTTCCACTTAATCCATGAAATTTAGTTTTCTTGTTGAAAATGGCACATGTATCTGAAATATAATTTATATGCAAGAAAAAGATCTTCAATTATTATGGGCAAATTATTTTTTAAAAGCTTTTATTCAACTTGACTGTCATGTTCTCAAATCTTGTAATCGATTTCTTACCCACTTCTAATCGAGCTACAGCTTTGACATTTAGCACAGTGGTGGGTTTCTTGTGACAATACAATATAATTGGAAAATATTGCAATCTATACCTATTTTAAACCTAACAAAATGATATTAAAATTTTAGCCCAGTATTTGGACGATAAAGTTTGAAGTTGGTAACCTCACGTTACATAGGGTTGTAACAACCCCACGAAGCTAACAGAGAATACGCTATACTTCCGGCGCTGCACCGATGAATGACGTAATAGCTCGTGTTTCTACGCGTCTTGGGTTTACTTTCTATTAGAATTCGCCAACAACCAGAAGTAGAATTTTTTTTTTTACTTCGAGTGCGCCAAACGTCATCACACAATATATCACATAATATATTACGGATTTATATTTCCGAAAGTTAATGTCATTAAATCATTTTAAAAATGTTATTGTATATATGTATAAAATAATTTTAATACGTGTTTTATATTGGATAATTCAATAATTGAATTTGGTTTACTATGCCTAACATGTCGAGTGTATTAGTGTCAGCCGTCACTAAGTAGAAAATAAAATAAATAAAAAAATAAATTAAAGTATAAGTTTTTATACATGCGAAACATTGAACGCAAAAGTTGAAAATAATTTTTCTGATTACAATAAAATGCATGTTTCGAATAAAAGCTTGGGCGCCTTATATAGCACCTTATATTTTGTGTATATTTTCTTAAACAAATGGAATATTCCTAGAAGGTAAAGGCCCACGCTTTAATTCGGACCACGCATTTTATTGTAATCAGAAAAATTATTTTCAACTTTTGCGTTCATATTTTCGCATGAATAAAAGCTTATACCTTAATTCGTTTATTTTTTTACTTCTTTTTTGCTTTAAAGAGAAAATAAAATAAGAATGAATAATCTACCAATTTGAGGTGAAAAGAACGCGGTAATGTTCCCGAAAATAGGTGCGTGTGTTAAGGCAACTGATATCATAAACTTAATCGTCACGTTAAAGTTAATCTAATGTCACGTAATGGTTGTAAAACATACAAACAACATACTTTTCTCGAAATTCCTCATTTGATTCATTTTGTATGAAATATTTTCAAATCAAGTTTTTCATGCTTGGTGCAAGATTAACATTTCATTAGCAGCTTTGGTTCCAAGAGAAGTCGCTGAATTTAAACCCTGGCATTTTTTAATGTAAAATGATAGATAGTAATTGTAAGTAAAAAACAAGTAGTAGAATTATTTTCTGAATCGTTTATCTGCAAAAGACAATTAATGTTTCAAGAAATAAGATAATATAGTAGGAAAAATAGCTTATAAATAGAGATATAGGTCCAGCTAAGGAATCCGGTTGCCTAGTTTGGACCACTGCTGTCGGATTTCCACCAGATTCTTTAACCCCTCGAGGGAAAATTTTGATTCACTGGGAGGTGGGTCTCACGAGACGCATTTTTTTTTAAAAATTCAATATACTTTCTAAAAAAAATATCAGTATGATATTCTAGCTATAATCTGTAGATATTTCTAATATTCAAAATATATTTATTTTTTGAAAGTGATATTATCAAAGAAAATTGAATTTTGCTGCATCATTTTTTCTCGAATATACACTCTGTCCCTAAAGTTTATAGAATCTTGGATTTTGCCTGTATTTTTGTTGTATGTGATGCATTTCCATGTAACTTACTGTAGTAGATATTTGAATTATCATATTGAAAAACAGCAGTTCCCATCATTGCCGTATATTTACGTTTCTCGTTCATCCGGATTATATAAAGCCTAATAAATACGTTGTAAAGGAAAGCTGTCTTTGTTCTGCGTTTCAAGATGCCTAAAGCTTCGAGCTCTCTAATGAAGAAGTGAGTAAAATTCCGACCTGAAATTGCTCGGTAAGACAGTTAAGGAAAATATCGAAACTTGTAAATCAGTTCTAAAGTTAGATTTGTCGTGTATTAACTCGTAAGACGCCATATTACAAAACTACGTTCGGGAAGACCACGTGACGATATTCGCAGTGATAGACGGATCAAAAGAATGGCTTCCAGTAGAAAATGTCGGTTCCGAAATTACTAGAGACTCTCTGGTGCAATCTCCAAGAACAATGTCATAGCGAATTATAGAATTGGTTATATTATCCACCAAAATGGCCATGATTATCACCCCTCAAAGCTATTAGTAAGAGATTACAATGATCGTAATCGATACATATGGTGATAAATGGATGGCTGACCTTTTCAGCAGGATGAAAAAATGGAACACGATGGACCAGAGCGGGAATATAAAATATTGGATGATTTACGAAAAGAGCACTAGAGACTTTTTCATAGAAAGTGGTGGTGATCTGTGATGGTGTGGATGGCTGGTTTCAAAAAAGTCAAGGGCTTGCATTTTAAAAAATACATAGAAACACTAGAAAAATCATCATATGCCATTTGCAGAAAACATAAGGGGACGAAATGGGGAATATCGGCATGATAATGCTCCCCTCCTTACCTCCAATGCAGAAAAATTTTAAACTGAAAATGTTACCTTGAGTGGCCACCCATGAACCCCTGATCTAAACCCTGATTGAGAATGTTGGACATTATGTTCTGGAATGTATATGAATGGAGGCAATTTTATTCAGTGAATGTAAAGACAGCCATTGAAAGTGCATGGTACAATTAGAACCAGAGATATTACAAACTTAATTATGTCGATGGAAAAAACGTGTATACGATGTATACTGAAAAATGGAAAAGACTTTAAACTATTTAGAACATTTTTGAGCACCTTTTGTTGAAATGTCATATATTCTATAAACTTTTGAAACACCTAATATTTCCATTTTTTAAATAATTGAAATCACATTGTTATTTTTTCTAGATATTTCGTTGAATGTAAGTCGCATATGGTTTTGAAAAATATTTGTAATCGGTATTTGTATGCTCTTTCCGTTTTGCTAAAACATGTATTTTATAGAGTCTATAAACTTTTGGACAGAGTGTATATTATAACTAATATTAATCTTAAAACACATTAAATTCATTTGATTTTTCGAATGATATTCCTTTTTCGTTATATAGATGTATCAGAAATTAACCATTATATAAAAACATAAAAAATTGAAATTGTATAAACTGTCTTGTTTTCATGAATATCTCGTTAAGATTCTTGAACAATCCATAACAAAATTTTGGAGTGCATTCTAAACACATAACTGTTCATCACAAAGAATATGATTTTTTCTTTTCTTCTTTAGAGGCATAAATTCAAATTTTCCTCACTCCAACGTGGTAATCTTCAGGAAGAATCAATCTCTCCCATTCTATGCTTCCTAAAATTCTCTTCTTTGTGCATTCGCAATCTTTTGTTTATTTTGAATTTTCGATTCTTCTTCTTTATTTTGGGAAAAATTATCTATGAGGACTTTTTTAAAACTGCATCTATCTATAACAGTGTTTACGCAATATTTGATACAAAAATGTATGAATTTACAGTGCTTATATCCAATAGCCTATAGAAATAATAAACAATTCTGGAAGTTGACTTATATTATAGCAGGTTCTAATAGTCATTTTAGAGAATTACCACTTAAAAGATTTCATAATAATAATGTCTTCGCATGAAAAGTTTGAGCTTCTTGTTGACATTCTCCATCTTCAAATTGGATAATTCAGATTGTCGAATGCGAACTTTCACCAAAAAGCTCTGTACATTATTCTCATCACTGAAATCATTCCTATTTCTTTTAGAGTTTTGAAGATCTTCGTCATAACGAGGATCAGGAAGGTTGGATTATTTAGTGAATTCTCTAAGCTTTCAGAGGATTCTCTAAGCTTTTCACAATATTGGAACATAGCGGGAGGAGCGGTCGCCAGACAAGCCGAAAGAAATACTGAAATATAAAAACGGTGAGGAAATCAAGAAAATGTAAAATACCCAGCTTCTCTGAGACCGCACCTCCCTAGTTGAGGGTTACTCTTATCCTGAGGCGGCTTTTTTTGTACTAGATCTTTAAAACGGACTTTGGAGGTTTAATTGGCTCTCCAACCTGCATGGTCATTACCCCACCCACTGTTTTAACCTTCCTTAACCCTCTCATACTCAAGCGAGGATCCGCGGTCATAAACTTTTTTCAATGACGACGAAGGCCGGTCTGAGTGTTTGGTTTCTTTTGATGGGAGGTGAGTTTCTGGGATTAACCTGCCCACAAAGCCCATTTCCTTGTGCCTTAAATGATGGTTCAGAAGGGGTGGGGTGCGCATAAAAGAATACCCAGGTTGGGAGAGTCCACATGTCTTAGCCTCCCAAAATAGCCTGTTTTAAGAGATCTAGAAGAAAAAAAGTCCCCTCGATTCAAGAGTTAATGTGCACTGAAATAATGCGGTTGGTAAAGATATCGCCCTCTATCGCGTTATCTCCGAAGCCATCTCAAAACCTCACCCCCCTCAGAAGAAGCCAACCGACTCAGAACGCCCCGTCGATGTTAAGGGAAATTTTTTAGACGCCTCGCTTGATGTGAGAGGTTAAGACATTTAAAGCAAAATGCTTTGACTTCAACACACCAGCTCACACACCTGAACCCAAGTATTCATTCTATATTATGTGACTTTCTATTCTCTCTTTGTTTCTCACGAACGATACAAATGTTAAATATTCTAAATTTTTAAAATTAGGATCTTTAACATTTGATAGCTTTAACGTTAATCCTAGCAGCCCGAGAATACTCTGGGCATCGAATATCTAAATTGTAGTCTTATAACTAAAATTGAATCATATTAGCTTTATAATTGACACAAAAAATATATGTAGGATCTATAAAACATCTGTATCCTATGCCTTCTTAGATAATGAAAACGACAGCCCTTTCCAAAACAGGAGGGGTCATCTTATTTGATAGCAAAAAAGCAAACATTCAGCTGGTTAAAGCGTTATTTTTGTTTTTTGCTTTGATTTATTCCATTTTCTAATTTATGAGAACTACTGGTGGTGATATTACTGTGGCTTAAGATAATGATCCCATTGATCCAAAAGAGTCCAATTTAGGCAACGGTTTGTGGTGCTATCTAAGTGACTTATGATGACAACAACAACCAAAAGTCTCCTCAGTTATTTTCAAAGCATTTGAATAAATCATAAAATATAAATAAAGACAAGCAAATGTTCTATCTGAGGGATTTTCCTGCATACTCTAATGCAGAGTAGGGGAGTTTGTGTTTTAAAGTAATACTGATGATACCGAATTTAAACGCTTGTTCTCTAACTGTAACCACATAGCGATTTTTCTAAAATGATTCATAACTACTATTTACTTTTTTTAAAACATAATTTTCTATTTCCGCCAAAATATTAAGAGAGTTGATGTTAACCCCTTCAGTCGAATTCAGAAATAATGAATTAACTTTTTTTCCTTGTTGACCTCTGTACTGCAAATAGATACCATAAATGAATTTCAAGGCATGTAAGTGAAAACTTAAATATTACAATACCGGATATTTCAACCAAAAAAGTATGAACAATCACAAATTTACTTTCAAATGGCTGTCAAAGGAAAATAAAATACGGTAGCCTTTAAATGGTAAAAAATGACTGGATGCGCTTCTTTTCAAACAGTTCTGATGTTAAATGTTAGGACTACTTTACCTGCATGACTCGTTTTCCGATTTTTCAAATTTTTTTGCAACTTGTTTGTTACCCTTTATCTCTAAAATAAGATATTAGTTATGTTTTAACCTTCCAGCGGTCGCGGGTAAAATTTTTTACCTTGCAGTTGTAAGTTACTTGTTATAGTAATAAGAGACACACTCAGAAAACAAACTCTTTCATCAAGAGTGAAAATAATAATGTTTATATTTTCGAAATCTAAAATTATACTGAAATCAGAAAAAGCAATGAGATTAAATACATTATTTTCTAAAAAAGGTATTAGCGTTGTAATAAAAGTATAACACCGACGAAGATTGTGTACAAAAGACTTTCTTCTTAGTTTCTTATCATTGTTCTTTATTCTAAACATTGAACTTTTGACAAAGAGTGACGCTTACAAGTATACTATATATAGTGAACTTACTGTGTTCATAGATTTTGATTATCGTTTTATTTCTTTCAAACACAAACCACAAGCTATTTTTTTTCTCAATGCTGGTTGCCATTCATTTGTTGTTCAGGTTGTGATGTATAATTTAGATTTAAAAACATGGTAAAGTCATATGGTGACTATCAGATTTTTTTGGGCTCGATTAGTGAGGTATTTTCATAAGACTGAAGTTTTTCTATGAAAATTCTTTGGCTTGGTGGATTATTGACAGGCTTATTATTATTATTAACCATTTTGACAATGTCAAATGAAATATTGAATGCTGTAATGCGCACTGGATATCACTATCAAACGAAACTTTTGACGTAAATTAACAATTCACTTCGATCGGCGCGCTTCGTATTTTACGACAGAAACATAAAACAGATGAAATCACCTTGAAACCTCAGAAAACCCATTTAATCCTGAACAGAAGGATCGCGTGAAGGAATAGACATGACCTTTATACAGTTTTGACTCCGAATGAGAACAGAGCATGTGAAATCCCGTTTTATCATAAAATATGGCATGTGCGCCCGCTGGAAGATGAACATATGTATTTGACCGAGATAGAGGATCGCGTCACCAACTCATTTCCTGTTTGCCCAAATTTGTGACCAAGTAGTCGCTGAACTCTACAATCGTTTTTCAATGTTTTTTTGCAATTTTGTTATTACCCTTTATCTCTGAAATAAGACATTAGTTGCGTTTTTAACATATGTAAGTTACTGAGATACAGAGGACTCTCACATACAACGTTTTTTTCTGGCGTTTTGGCGTGTGAATTCACCTTCCTAGAACCTAATGGGAGAAACGTAGTTCTACGTTAAAAGGATTAAAATCAAGAAATTACTTGAAAACAAAATTCACCACCGAGTTCCATTTTTAGAAGAACGGTGATTTTAGAGATGTTTTGGAAAAATAAAAAAAAAAATTAATGGTTCCATGCCCGAAACGAAAATTCTTGCTGAGATTATATTAATAAGAAAGTTGAAAATGAAAAAGAAAAATACAGGCAGTAATAAATTAGAATTAATAGAAGCAATTCAAAGTTGATGGATCTCGATGAAAATTCCGTTCTGCTCAGCCAGATCCTGGAATGAAGAGGCAGCAATTAAATGAAAAAGTTGTCCAAAAGTCAACTGGATTTTATTTCTTAAAATTCTACAAATTTTCTTGAATTAGATTCATATATTCTTCAAAACTTCGTCAAAGGGCGGGAAAAGAAGGCAGATTTCAAAATAAAATTAGTCTTGAACCAATTGGTGTAAGTAGTGAACTAATAAAAAAGAAGAACCAGCTGCAGTTGAACCACAAAGAGAGCCATTTTATATTTTTGGACTCAAGTCTGTTTCTCTCTCGATGACTGATAAACAAATCATGTAAATAAATCTTGATTCTGTAATGTTAATTACTTCTACTTTTCACCATTTGTGTGTTGTCGCATTGCAGTTTTCTCATCCCACTGATTCAATAGAGTTCCATTAAATTTTTAATTCAGATTTGCATATAAAGTGTTAAGTTTTTTTGTTTTCCAATGTTTCTTGATTCTTTGGTGAAAGATAAAACCTTCAAACAGTTAATCTTCTTGTTAATCATCTCAAGATATAATATATATTTGAACACCTTCTCCGCCAAAAACTAAATAAAAGGATTAACGATTTCATTTGTCATAGAAAATCGTGCTCATATGCAGATCATTGGCCTTCAATGTCTAGTCTTTCACATCCTTGATTTATCCACTTTTCTCCTTATAGGCAACTACGTGGCTGGGAAATGAATGACGTAACTGTCTTCGAGTTCCATCTAAAACTTAAATCTCAGATCTGTATATAAAATTATTTGTCTTTCTTCCAATGTCGTCCTAATTTCTCATTCTCCTGATTCTGGTGCAAGATAAAAACCTTCAAACTATTAATAACCCTTGTTAATTACTAAAACAATATATAACTAAGACACATCCTCCGCAAACTACAAATAAAATATAAGGATTTCCTAAGATGGTTATATTGTTTTCTTGCACAGAAAACTGTATAAATGCAGATATTGCCCTTCATCAGTTTCATTTTCTAAACCTTGTATCATCTTTTATTTCCTTATAGCAACAATGGCTGGAAAATAGGAAGACGTATCGGTCTTTATCATTGTAAGTTCAACCAAAAGGAAAGTATACATAACATTAATTCTTTGAGATTCAAAATTTTCTTGCAAGTGGTAAAAGTTCTCGAACTCTAGTGTACTCCATTTTTTTTCTTTAAAGTTGAAAAAGTATCGATAGATTTAAAATCCTACAACCATTTTTCTTTGTGTTCGCAAAGCGCACAGTTACAATGATGGTAATTGAAAGCCCTCAATCAAACAATTTTGTGCACTATACACTTGTTTAAATCACTTGTAGCTTAGTGCAATCATTAATTATAACGCAACTTTAAAAGCAACACAAAAGTAAGAAAAAATAAAATGCAAATGATATGCACCAAATCAAGAAAAGTAGAAACAACGAATCTAGAACATTAGAAATAGTTTCAAATCTGATATTTTTAATTATATCAAAAAAATTTTTTTGCAGATGATTTCAACATGTTATTTGTTTAGAAGGTATAAAATGTATTTTATATTTAGCAAATATTAAAATTTAAATTACTAAAACTGGCACATTTAAATAAAAGGGTTCCGAATATTTTATTTACAAACTATTTGAACCGAAATTTGATGATGAATTTCAGAGCCCTTTCAATTGAAAATATTCTCGTGAATGACGAATGAGGTTGAAAATAAGTAACAGGAACAAAGCTCACTGGCTCTAATATTAAACAGACAATGATGAATGCGGAGCTCCAATTGTTTTTCCAGTCAACGAATACATGACGAAATGCCGTTATTTTTCTTCATAATATTTTATAATCTCTATGATGAAAATATTGCAATATTGTATATGTATGCAGTCTGAAATCGAATTAACTTAATCATATCGTAACATATTAACCCCAAAATTAACCAACCCAACCTCTAATCTATTCTAACACAAATACTTCAACATGAATTCGGAAAGTTCTATCGAAAAATGAACCAATTCCTGATGCAACTGTTGTATTTCATTATTCCTTATTCATATATGAAGAAAGAAAAAAAATACAATCAATGAGTGATGCTATCGATCGGAAGAAGAATTGTTCAGCTTTATGTATAGTAATCTTGCTTATTATGAGTATTCTATTTAGAAAAGAAGTAATATAGAGTTGGAAAAATGCTATCCTGAGTGTTACAGGAAGACAGCTTGTTTTGAGTTTCAGTAAGAACTTTTTCCGCGGGCAAATTATTTTGATGTTAAAAAAAATAATAATAATAACTTGCTCTTAATAACTTGCTGCTGAAATATGCTAAGATTACTAGAAATATTTTAATCAAAAATGTTTCAAGCGAATTGTTAATGATACAATGCGATTTTGTGTTAGATATTTTAATTATTTAAATTAAAATTAAAAAAAAAACATTTTTAGAATAAATCTCTCTAGAACCTCTGCTGACCCTATCGAAAGACTTGAGAAAGTAGTTTTTACAAACGTTTTTTAACTTGTCGTGTTTCTTATTTGAAAAGAATTTTGGCATCAATTTTGTAATCGCTTCCTGTTTTGCTAGAGTTTTGAAATTTTGTACATTTGTTTGTTCTCGATGGTTATATATATATATATTAAGAGCTTAATTATTAGTTAATCAGGTAGCACAATATTTTGCCCATTATTGTGCAATATTGTTCGATATTGTATAATACCATATGATATTGTACAAGATTATACAATATTGCGCATATTGTTCAATATCGTATAATATTGTACACAATATCTTTGTGCTACTGGGGCAATCGATTAATCGATTCAAAATTCAATTAATCGATTAGTTAAATTTTGATCCCATACGAATGGCGGAACGTGGTAGAGAATTTAAGAAAAAATTATGTCATTAGTCCAGAATAATTATGATAATGAATTTTAAATTAAAGACTGAAATATGAAAAAAAATTCTGCGCTTCAAAATATTAACAAAAGTATATTTTAAAAACCCGTTTTTATTAATTTTTTTAATTTTGTTTTTTAAAGCAAAACGATACATATTAATCTCAGGGATTTAAGGCTAAATGTTCCTTGAAGTCATTAAAAAGGAAGTCTGCGAAAGGATTTTTAAATTTCGATTAAAGATGGTGGCCGTTTTAAAGGCTTCATCGTTTGGTGAGATACAGACGAGTGGGGCACCAATGAAACAATTGAGTCATTTTTTTAATGGCGATAAATTTAATTCCAATTTCATTAATATTGGTATAAGCAGATATTTAATTGTAATACCGAATTGTGAATATCGATAAAGTAGAGAATTGTGTAAGTCCCATTTGAAAAATATGACTGAAACCATTAAACAGCGGATTTTTTATACATTTTTGTCTTTTTTTATGCGAGAGTTCTGCTGTTCTAAGATGTACTAGTATTATTATACATTTATATCACAAATTTCACACAATTGTCTTTCTATTGGAATTGTAAAAAATAAATAAATAAACGAAGAAATCATTTTATTTTCATATGCATAAAGAAATCTTCTTTATTTAAAAAAAATGTAAAACATTGCAAGTGGATTATTTTAATTCTACCAGTTCGAATAATTTCCAGATTGATTTCAAAACATCTGCTTTATTAACATAGTGGTATATTGAACCTAATACCATCCCCATTCAAAATACGACTGGTTGTATATGATTTATTCTACCTTCAGGTTGAAATATAAAAATTTTGTTTGCTAGATTTAGGAAAGTCAGCCAATTTATTTCGAGGATTCTTGTGGAAAGTGTTTTGTTCCCTGAGGAATCACCTGACATATTCTATCTTGCTAATTCTCTCAAGAGACTAGGAGTTTTTGAGGTTCTGGAAAACGTCCTAATTTTTTGACAGTTGTATTTTATTTAAAACGTTCGAATTATTTTAAAATCTATTTCAGAACATCTGCTTTATTCACATAAAGTTATGTTGGACTCAATACCATCACCATTCAAAATACTTTAGTTTTATGTGATTTATTCTGAAATAAGGTTGAAACATAAAAATTTTCTTTCCTAGATTCAGGCAAGTCATCCAATTTATTTGAAGGAACCTTGTAGAAGTGTTTCGTTCCCAGAGGAATCGTCTGAGATATTCTATCTTACTAATTCTCTGAGGAGACTGGGAACTGTTGAGGTCCTGGGAAAGTTTCTATTTTTGGACAGTTATATCTTATTTTAAGAAGAGAATCAACTTTTCTGAAATGGTTAAAATTTGAAATAAAATAGAATTATTCATTAGCTATTGTAGTCTACATAAATTAATACTAGAAAGATACATTTTGTTATTGTTACTTGATCCTGAGAATTGAACAGCTTTATCGGTCTAAAATAAATTATCTTTTGAAGTTTGTAATGACTGAACGTTCTTTAATTATATATGCGGTTTCGGAGTTCTTAAGGTTAATTTTGCAACTCAGAAACAACTATTCTCACCGAAAAGGGTTGTTGATTACGTTGATATTTCGAAACTAAATCCATTACTAAAGTCTGAAGAAAATTTTGTGCTTAGTACAAAAAATTCCATTTGCCTCGAAACAGAATTTTGATTTGGGGCATGGATTTTTTAGAAATTAGAAACCTTTTGAATATAGAAAGTAGGGATTAGAAATGAGCTCTACAGAAAATGTTGCAAGGATTCAGCATACATTTCTTTCGAATTCAACAACATCCATTTGGAATGTATCGGAGCAATTGGGTATTCCGCGCAGAACAGTGCTTTCTCTGTGGTTTACGTAGAAGATCTGAAGTCACGAATCACGCATATATTACTACAAGGGCGTTTAAGAAAGTAATGTCCATCCCGAATAGAGGGCTATAATGTTTCATAGGAGTTAAAGTTCCTATATCGTTTATTATGACTAGAACAATTTATACGTACACATTTGGCATCCATTTAAAGCGGGGAACAGATTGAGAAAATGGTCTAGTGAAGAAAGGTTATTGTGGTAATTTTTTCGTGCGACACGCAAAATCTCTTGCACTCCTAGCACTTAAAAACTCTGCTACATTATCCCTATAATCCTAATTTGATCCCTTCTGACTTAAATTTAATCTTATTTTGTGTGCTACTAGAAATCTTTTGCATTCCTGGCACTTAGAAACTATGCTACATCCTGCCTATAATCCTAATTTGGTTCCTTCTGACCTACATTTATTCCTATTTTGTGTGCCACTCGAAATCTCTTGGATTCCTGGCAAGAGGAAATTGTGCCACATCCTCCATATATTCCTGATTTGACCCCTTCTGACTTTCATTTTTTCCCAAGCTTAAAAAACATCTTCAACACAGCATTTTTCACCCAGATGATTACGCTACATAGCCAAGCAAACTTTTCGGTAGCTATTGGCTTCACCACCAGGACACATCTTTCCACTACCAAGGCTTAGATTCACCGATTTACCAGTAATATAAATGCCTCAACAAACAAGATATGTATGTGCAAAATAAGGTACAATGCACCTTAAAATTCTAAAAATAAAAAAAAAAAATTGGGGACTTACTTTCTGATATGCCCTTGTATTTAGATGTGGTTCGAGTTGCAAAAGGCGCACGCATTGAAATATCGCAGTAATTGCACAAGATAAATGTTCTGCTATTGCTTGTGATGAATAATTGCACTATGTCTGTATATAATCTGTAGTATCTGTATATAATATATTTATACTTGTACATTTATTCTTATAAAATTTCTAGAATCTAACTTCAGATTATTCTTCCGTCTTTTTTTAATGTTCCTCCTGCGAAGAGATGGAAAAATATAATAGATTGTCTTAACATCTATCTTTTCGAGCACACTTATCTAAACACCCACTAGTTTCTCCTACACTTAAAAGTGTGGAATTTATATTCTTTCTTTATTTTACGTTCAATTATTCTCCATGTTCAGTTCTAGAAAAAAACCCAGTTAATTTGTTTTCTCCATGCAATTTCAACCTTTGTTCCTACTGTTTTCGTAACAGAGATAAATATACTGTGCCATTGACAGTCAATTACTGTTTGTCATCTAGGTTAAAGTAATACAGTGATTTACCAACTAGTTTTATATTACGAGTTTTGTACAAGAGCTTATGTAAAATAAAAAATAATAAAAATCCCACTATTAACAGCGATATTAATTACGTCATTGCGTAACTATTACAAGTTGCCTTCCCATTAAGTGTATTTCCTTAAAAACTAGTATTCTACGTTAATCCAGGCAGCGGTGGTCTAGTGGTAATGTTTCGGCTTTGGGGCCGGAGGGTTCCAGGTTTGAAACCTGATTCCGCTGAAGATCCGCCGTGTATGGGGCCTGCTGCACGCCAAATCATTCGTAGTTGCCAAACGTCCTCCCGTTGGTGTGGCGCGGAAGTTTTAGAGGAAGGTGCCAGCTCAGGCGTCATCCGCGTCATCTGACCGTGGTTCAAAATTACGAGGTCCGTCCCGAAATAGTCCCCGTGTTGCTTCAAAACGGGACGTTAATCTTAACTAACTGCATAAATTAAAGAAAATAATAAAATCAAACGATTCACAGAAAAATTGAAGCAATAACAAAAAATAGAAGAAAATTCTTTTTCTATCGCTAGCATTATTTTTTTAAACTTCGCTTGAATATTTTAGTAAATTCTTATTTAAAGGTGGAATAATAAATGTTCAATAAACAGCGATTATTTTACATACGAAATAATACATTTGAGATAAACAGAATTGTAAGTTTATTTGAAACATCCATTAAAAATATGAAAAATTACGATTGCAAACGTTATAAATAAATAAATTAATAGAAAAATATAATTCAAAATTCCAAGACGACGAATTTCATTCATTGAAATATATTCTAAATTATTATTTTATCATAAAATATGTGCTTTATAAAAAGTAGCAAATAATTATCTTTATATTTGTGAAGAATATGAACAGAGTGAATAAAATATATTAATTTTAATTGAACTTTGGAATAATAATATAGTATTAAATAATGCATGGTAGAAAGTGATAGAGATAATTTCAGTTAATTTGATGTCCGAATCGTGTGGTAAATGTCATTATTTCATCATGCCATGATGTGATGTCACGTCATATTTTCCTTAAATATGGCATGAAAAATGGCATTGGATTCCGGAGTATTCAGTCGTGGAAGTCTAGATTTATAATTTATTTAGTTTAAGAGGACATACGACTCTTAAACCTCGAAAAAATGGTGGAAAACTATCAAATTCGATGCATTTTATATCTGAAACAATGCAATTCACAAACTCACTTTTTTTCTAGAAAATATCTATTCTTTATTTTATAGTACACACATTTACAAATCTTCATATTGGAATGTATTTATTTGAGAGAGTAATAAATATTGGTATAGTTTTTGGCGAAAAAATGAGATAGTCACATTGCGCGCATGATTAGGGATAAAATATTGGTCTAAACACAATATTTTGGGTATCTAAGTAATCCAAACAGCCTGTTTAAGAAACTGAACCATAATTAATTAGCATTTAAATTTCATTTCTATTTTATATACCAACCTAAAATAAGAATGTTAAAAATAGTAAAATTTCTACTTTTCTAATCCTCCCCTCAAAAAAAACTTCTTTGGAGAAATATGTACAAAAATGTGGTTCAATTTGTAGAACATATCAAAATACATATTTGGTAAACATTTTATGTGAAAATATTCAATAGTTCTTGTGATGTGGTGCACGGAATATCGAAAAAACACATTTGATTTATAGCGCTTTAAAGATATGGCCATATTCAATGTTTACGTTGAAACACTGGTACATTTTCCTTCATAACTTTCATAATTAGGGGAATTTCATAACGCGGATTGTTTTAAATTTTTCAAAAAAGACAGGGAAATAATATATATTTTTCCATAAAATCGAAAATCTTCGGGGTTAACAGTCGTATGTCCCTTTAAATTTCCACTTCGAACTTCCAATATGACGATTTTGATTCGTACATGAATTTTTAATTATGGTCAGTAAATGAAAACAGTACTTAATCCGTTACCCTATCTCCAAACTTCTATGCTACATTGACAGGAGGATACACAATGGTGGTGTGGTTTCTGGATTGGAGGAGGTTACAACATGCATTTGCCTTACAATTTCTAAAATTTAGAATCCAGTCATCTCATAAATGTAGTAGCTAGAATATTTCCAAATAATTTGAGAGTATTAAATCTAAAAATTACTAATTTAGTGAATTATTTCTATTCGTAATTTCGTGGAAAATAACTTTACTTTGCTTTGTTAAGCAGCAAAGAAATTGTTTGACTAAATGATAAGCACATATTAACTGCAATTACACTTAGAATAAAAAATGCCTTTTACATAAATTAATTATTGTAACCTGGAATTTATATTTTTGCTATTTATTATTTTTTTATTATTCAATACTATTTTATTATTTTTAATATGTGATATTTATTTTCGCTTGCTTCTAAATGCGCAACAGAAAAAGTTTTATTTTGCGTAGGCTAATTACACCTACGAAGAATTAAACTAGATAATCCAAAGTTACTTTGCATAGAAAGAAGAAATTTATACCAAGAGAATGGATTTGTTATATTTAGAATGACATTTATTCAGAAATTATCAGTAAGTTCCTACAAAAAATAGGGAAAAACACTGAAACCCTAAAGCTTTTTTCCGAATGTTAGATATCAAGCATTTATGTTGCATCCACGGAAAAATCATTGAATTTAGATATAAATTATCTCATAGCAGTATAGAAAACTTTATTTCGCGTCATTATAAATTGGAGATAGGAAAACTCGCATTAAAATGTTAAAAATACCTCTTCAGTATTAGGTTATTTAGGAGATACACAATATAGATAATTTTCATGAGTTGTCTAAACAATACGATGAAACATTTGCAGGACAATAAAGAAAATCAAATTAATTGTTTCCATTATATTTCGTTGAAAACTTAGGCGAAACTCATAAAAACTATTGATGCAAAACGACGGGGGGTATGATTACATAGCATATGCAGTTCAGGATATCATCGGAAGTAAATAAATAAAAAAGTCAGAAAATTTCATTCACCTTTCTGAGCTGGCCGTATTGAAAAGAATTTGTTTCCATTAAACGTTCCCATCCTTCATGACAAGATAAAGAAAAAGTAATCAACGCAGAATCCCTTTCAGTCGCTTCACATCATCATCAGACATTATCCTCTTTCCTTTTAGCTACGCGAAAGAAAAGCACGCCATCAAAGGGAAAACCATTACTGCATCGGTTTACTAATCACAAAAGGACCAATTGTCATTATTCCGATCCTCTACGTGACCACGTAGTTCCAATGACGTAAAAAATAAATCTTGAGTGGGAAGATCTTATTCCGAAAACGTACCGTCCACTAATGGTTCACTTCGGTGGGCCTCTGTGATGGACGTATGATATCAAAGAATCTTAGATCTGAAATGGACAGACCGCATTTCTTGGACAAAAAGGGGTATTGATGGTCCTGTCGTCTCTGACAGTTAGGTGGCTGAGTTTATGGATGTAAGTGGTGGAGAAATGCTTTGTATCGTCGTATCTTGACAATCAGAGTGAAGAAGATGATGTGGAGAGAAATAAGTGGTGGGTCATCATCGTGTTAAAAGACATGTGTCCGAAGCGGCTCATGAAAAAAGCGTTTATTTTGCTATTGATAAAATAGGAGTTGAATATGGAGACGAATAAAAGGAATGCCAGGTGAAATATTCTGAAAAACTAAACACAGAATCATCGTTGTAGTGCCATTTATTTTTCATCCTCATTTTTCAGAATAAAAATTAATAAAAAATGCTTCAAACAGACTCGTCTAGTTTCCTCAGTATAAAAAGCTGTAAGAAAATTAGATGATAAGAAAAACACGCTTAAATTTTGAATTTTTGTATTATACAATGTGTCTGAAAATTATGATTAGATTAGATTTTCACATTTCTAATCTGGACACCTATTAACCTGTAACATTTTTAGTCGACATCCTTCGGCGAAGGTGGAGTATTATAGCAAAATCTGTCTCTTGAGCTATTAACTCTTCAATAGGTGTGGAGGTTTCGTATTTTGCATGCTTTTTTATCTATAAAGTCTGGTTTTTTATTAATTTTATAATTAAAAATCTATAATATATTTATTTTTGCACTTTATAATGATGAAAAAGCAACTTCCAGATTTTTTTCCCAAATCGTTCTCATCGGAAAGATGGAATTTTTCAGAGGCCATCGTGAAACTGAAAATAGTAATAGCATTCGTCTCAAGATTTTTGATAACCATTCACAATTTTTAATAGGAATTAGCATACCACATTATATGAATTTTGTACTAATCAACAGCATTAGTATACAACATAAAATTCATAAATATAAAATAAGAATAGATTTAAAAGAACTTGTCACCTTAGGACCAGCTAAATGAGAGATTGTAATTAGTTTTTCAGTTTAATAATTAGTGTGAAATTTGAGGTGTAATTTTTTGCATGTTTTTTAAATATTCTACTATTTATATTATTGAATGATAAGCTATTTACTTTATTTTTACTTAATTTAAATTTTCTCATATTTTAAAGTCTTACCATTGGTTGGTATCACCTCAGAATCTGTGGTACTCACTCTGAGAATCAGAATCTTTATTATTAAAAACATAGTTTTTCTAAATTAATTTTTTGAATTTTTTACATGCATAATGACCAGTAAACATATTCCTTCCGTTGAAAATGTTGTCATTTTTCCTCAGTTCACTTTAAATTTAAAAGTGATTATTAATAAATTACTTATTGTTATTTGGCTTCAAATAAGAATGTGTTTTTATAAAAAAATTTTTAAAAATTAAATTCAAATTAAAAACATAATTGTTTCCCAATAAATAAATTTTAATTAAAATTTAAAATTTAGCTATGCACATTATTAATTGTTGTATAGAAAATGAAAAGAAATGATTGAAATTAAGAAATCTATCATTGTGAGTTTAATATAAAACACTCCAAAATATTATTTTTAATTTAAGAATTAACTCATTCTCCTGAATAGATTGTTTAATACCAACATATTAACGCATCTGACGAAATGTGTAATTATATAAATTGGATTTTTGCATTAAACTTCCGAATACATACTTTTACTCAAGCTCTAAATTCTTTAGCTACCAACTTAGAAAATTATTAGTCATAAAAATGACATATTATCAACTAAGAGTGCAATAATCTGCTTTCTTAGTGAATACAAATTTTTCTCCATCACATATTGCCTAAAGTGAGAGTTACACGAATGAATGAAGACAGAGAGGCAAAATTTCAACTACTGCATCACAACGAATTCATTTTCTTTTACGAGCGCGAGAGATTAATGTTTTCAGTTAGAATAGTTAAGAGGATGGGGCAATTGATTTTATGTTAGAAACGCTGTTCAAAATAATTAAGATACATTGTGCAAATTCATCCATGCAGAATTTTTCAATGACACGCACAGTGAAAGTTATTAAATCCTTTCAAAGTGAAATATTAGTTAAGAATAGCTTGACGGTACATTTTCTGAAAAGTCTGAATTGGGCTTTGTATGCAACCACGACAATTTATAATTCTCCAGATCGTTCATTATTACAATAGTTACAGTATAGTATAATATTTATTGACCTCATTTCATAATGGAATATACAAGGAAATTTGAAATCATAAACCTGAAACTATCATAAATAAATGTATTATTTCTATAAAGTTTTAAAAGGAACTGGCAAATCCATATGAGAAATATAAAAAATGCTGGCAAGAACAATATAAATGAATTAATTTATTACTAAATACTCTTATTCTTTTTTAAATTCAGTTTCAAATTTGTAAACATGGAATTTTGCAATCATATTTTTACTCTCTTCTTGATTAGCTAGATTTGCGAAATACTGTGCACTCACGTGTTCTCATTGACAATATTCTATTTTAATATTTTCGGAACTAAATATCAGTCTATTTAGATTAATTAAATTAAATTAGGAAACGGAAATAAATTTCAAAGGAAAGCTGTATTTCCAGATTTATTATATTCATAATTATAAATTAAGAAAAAGAGAAAAATCAATTAAATTTAGAAAACTCCATCTTTGAGACACAAGTAAAAGTATGTATGTAATATCAATTTCATTACAATTGTTTGGCAAGAGGAAATTTTAATTTCTGGTTCGCTATATATTGATTTATTGTAATTTCTCCTTATGGGAGAAAAATAGCATATGGAAATTTTATGTGTTTGACAGAAAGACACAATAATCAGTGAAATATTCAAAGATTTAAAAATATAATGAAATTATTATTATTCAGTATAGTAAATTTTTGATTTTACAACATTTGTAATTGTTACTTTCGTGCTTTTACAAAAATCATTTTGTTCTTTTCTCCTTTGTGCTTCCGTTAAAATTTATCTTCAATTTTTATCTTTTGCAGATAAAATTTATAAAATTCTTCTTGTGTAACAACTGCGTGGAAACGTAAGTTAAACTATTTTCATTTTTTAGAATATTTTATTGTTGTTTGCATGTTATCTGTAATTTATTTTACACGAATATTTATCTAAAGCACTGATGCGTGACGAGACTTTATTTTTTGAAGTAACAAATAGTAACTAATCATTTGGTAACAATATGTTTATATCAATGATTCTGATAGAATAATAATAAGTGTCGGATGACAAGAAAAATTCAGGTTAACTGATTTACCCAAATTTTGTACATTGGAGCTTTCGAATAAAAATAAAGAAGGAATGTAACGCTGTACGTTTTCAAGAGGTAGTATACGGTTGAATTTATGAGCACTGCTACATGTTGTCTGAAATATAAATATTTAAAAAATATTATTATATTTATGTTGGTGGAGTGTCAAAGCCAAACCAAAGAATAACGGGATAATATTTTAGAAAGGTTACATGATCCTTCGAGAATATATAAAGATGATATATGAATAAAAAAGTGCTAAACATAAATAATATTTCCTATAAAATTTGCATAAATCGTCTATGTGGTATTCAAAACAGGTATATTGGATATTTGTCAACTCATAAATTTCTGTCTAAAACATAATATAAATGACATTTATTATTTATAAAATTTATGTTAAAAATTATAATTCACTTTTGGGAATTGGTCCATAATTTTAGTATCAATATATATAAAATTCGCGGTTTCTTTTATTATTGTTAAATAAAGTTGTGAGTTAGAATATAAGTTATGTAACTTTCATGAAAGTTAATTGAACTTCTTGCAATATAATCAAGCTCTGTGTATAATATCGATGCATATATGCCATCTGGTCCATGAAATTGTAAATGCATTTAGAATAGCAATTCATGTAATTTATCGCAACATATTTCATTGAACATTTTGTATATTGAATTTCAATAATTAAAAGAACTCTGATTTAAAAAAATATTTTTTATAAGATATTGAAAATAAAGCAGTTATAGTTTAATTAGGTTTCGAAATTTTATGAATTGCAATCATGTTTCACAGTTTGGAAGAAGAAACCATCATCCGCTCTGAAACACTTTTGCTGTATTTTTTTTTCGGTAGAATTTTACGACGCCATATTAAGTTTGAAATCTCACTGGCTTCCATTTTCTCATTTTTTTCTCAGATTCAAAACTTTAGTACATAGAGGACAGTTATTAAGATTTTAATACTGGCAAAAACTCTGCCAATGCGTTGATTACTTTCCAATGGTCAAAATACCTATTATTTATTTATTTTGTTTGTAATTCCTTATGTGTTGATAAGAGATTTTATCTTTTTTTCTTATGGTACAGTTTTAGGAAATTCAAAAATTTACTTTATAACTGGAGAATTTATGTTTTAAAATTTAAAGAAATCATTTGTAAAGTATCATTACATTTATCATAAATTCATCTTTTCTTCTTGATTGTTAAGAATTAAATACAGATCAAAATTCTTGAGCAAAGACAAGATGCAAATTTGTTAATAGATTTTAAGTTTCAGTTTTTCATGCTAAAATTCTTGAACCTTAAATAATAAATAAACTTTAAGATACATAAAATTTACAAGTACAAGTGAAATAATTTAACATGAGATACTTAAAATTAAACTTTGCATTAAACAGAATTTCACAAAAATGCAGCAAATTCCAATAAAATACTAAAGAAAGATATTCTAATTATACTAGAAAGAAATTACAGAATAACCACAAGAAGTAAACAATAGTAATAACAATATACATTTAGTACTCAAAGCAGTCATTCCCTTGACAGAAAATTTATCCATTTTTGAACTCCAATGGCGAGTGGCACTTTGAAAAAGTTCGTCATCCTTGTTCTCTTTTATTTTTTCTATTTTATTGTTTAATCTTAATTTGTCATAATTTTTATTGAAGCATGTTTTTGTTATTTGATTGTATCTTAATTTGTTAGTTGAATATAGACATTATTGTTGATGCAATCACTGGATGCTGCTGCGTTGCGCGCTAAAAGTATATTGTTGTTACTATTGTTTACTTCTTCTGGTTCTTCTGTAATTTCTTTATTGTATAATTAAAACATAAAATTTACCATATTTTAGCATCATATTCATAAAGTGAAACAAAAAGAAATACTTCATTTTATCATACGGATAAATAAACCCAAGAGTTTTAAGATTGCATAGGAGTATAATTTTATTAACTATTCATGCAACCATCATAAAAAATATGATATTTAAATGCCAAATAAGCATGGCTATTAAACGTCTCATATTATGAACGGTGATTTTTCGAATAAATTTTAATTTTGTTTACAGACAGAATAAAATACATTTTCTATAATACACATGTTTTGTATTTGCAATGCTCTAATCTTTGATTTTTATAATAAAATTCATAGGATTAATTAAATTTTGGATTTATTTTTTTATTTCTATGGTATGACAAAGAATTTCCACAGATTCCTAGCAAATTGTTCTTCTCATAAGGTTTATACTGTATAGATGTTACATAATGATGGATGGGTGGTTAAGCTCTTGATTGTTTCTTCATAATCCCTTGTCTGGTAGGAGAGACCTTCAAATTCTATTTTCTTTCTCAGACACTTAGCGTTGATGAAAATAGCTTCTTGTTGAACTTTAAGATGTAATGGCATGATACCTGTAATAGTTTGCAGAGCTGTTGTTGGAGTGGTTCTGTAGGAGCCGGTAATGTAAAAGAGGAAGATCCTCTGTATTGAAGACAGATTTTTTCCAATCTGGGAGAAACAAAGAGGGCGCAAGCACTAGACCCATAAAGGAGCATCCTCTTTGTAACTATTTGGTAGAGTATCCCTTTGTGTTTTTGATTTAGCCCCCATCTTGGTCCTGCTATTGCAGCAGAGTTGTTGGTATTGGCTGACTGCTTTAGCCCCTTGCTCTTGAATGTGTGAAATCCAATTTAATTTTTCATCTAAGATAACTCCCAGGTATTTTAGAGATGTTGTTCTTTCTATTGGTTGGGAGTTCCATCTGACGACTGGACCCCTGGACAGTTTACCTATAAATAAAGTCATCCTGAAGCTACAAAACAGTTCTAGCATTTATCGCGTCCATTTTATACTACCATTTTCAGTTTCTAAAGCATATTCCCTTGCCAATCTAAATCCATTTTGTATTAAAAGATTACAATTGCATACAACATAAAATAAGTAAATAAAACGAACATAGAAAATATATATATATAAACTTTGCACTTTTGGCCTGACGATCTAATGGATCGGAAATATGGTTTTCGGCCTTTGCCGATAAATGATTCAGACCAAAAATTCATTAATAATCTCACCTAGTAGGTATATGAAGAGGGACTAAACCATTATAAACAGATTTCTAAAAGAAACGCATAATATATCATGCGACCAAATATATGCACCGGACCAAAAAAGGGTTAAATTATCTTTCAAGATTTTGAATATTTATCCTCATAAAATTCTGAGTTTAATGATATTTGGCTTGGTAACTCTTTTTAAATAGAAATAATCTTATTTCCTTATTTTTAAAATAAATTTTGTGTAAAAAATTACTTTTACCGTTGCATAAAAAATCTGAATTTAATACCTTAATTTAATAATTTTTTAAAAAATAACACACAGTACGTCGTAATATGCTACAAAATATCTTAATAACGTTTTCTACGAGAGATTAATTTTATTCTAAATTTGTTATCATAGACATACACATTGTAACTTTGTTAAATTATATCAGGGTCCCTTTTCAAAATTTTACGTAGCTCAATTTATTGACGGAACTTATAATTCTGAATCATGGCCACATGAAAAGAAAAACAAGGAAGGAGAAAAAGGAACCTGAACACGCCTCGTCAAATATACTGAAAACACCAGTGGGCAGAAAACTAACCTCACCAGATTTAACATATTCCAGCCCATCTGACATGGTGGTACTTTTGTCGAATGAGCTTTTGAACCCCCGGTCTCGGTGTCCGAAATCAGAGATTACGAGCCTAGCCACCAAAACGCATCTATTGTATCCTAGAAAATATAAACATCATATAAGGTGTGCCCGAATGAAAAGGAGACCTTAGCTGTATCGGCGTTCTATCAAATCCCAGTGACTTAATACGCTAGCCGATAGATGCGTGGTGGTATTACCAGTTTCACTTGCGTAGTTAACGGCTTCGCATCAATATCCTCATTTCTGGAGAGTTCTTTCCGCAGTTCGTTGCAAGATGGATTCCTCCAGATCAGCACAAAGGGCAGTTATCCAATTTCTCCGCGCAGAACGGGACCATGCTTCACAGATTTATCGAAGGATGAAAGAGGTGTACGGAGAGCAGTGTCAGCGTTATGAGGCGGACGTGTAAACATCAAGGACTTGCCACGCCCTGCGCAGGCGCTCGTTGTAACCAATAGTGTCACGCTTTCGGCTGTGGGTGAGCTCATACGGCAGAATCGTCGGATCACCACAAGTAAAATTGCTGTTTAACTGTCGATAAGGAAAAGAACTGTGCATCACATAATCCACAAACAGCTTGGTTATGGCAAATTCTATGCACTGTGGGTTTCCAAGCATCTGTCAAAGAATCAGAAGACGTCGAGATGAGAACAGGATCTGTCGGTAACCCAGGAGTTTCTACACTGAAACAAGCCATCCACTCCCTTCCTAAGCGCTGGGATCAGTGTATCAATGTCAATGGCGATTATTTATAGTTGCACTGTTCCACATGAACTGTAATTAGAATACTGTTAGTAAAATTTCTTTACATATAACTGTAGTCTCCTTTTCATTTCGGCACACCTTATATAATCATAATTCAAAAATTCTTCTTTTCTCATTGTTTCTTACTCATTATATTGATTAAAATTCGATTTTGTATCAAAATAAATAAGTTAATCACTTTAAAATATCGCTTAAAGATAAATAACAGTAGGTATTTTGAAGAAAACAATTAGGAACAATGATTTAAAATGATTTACTTTACGATGAAGTGATCTATAATTGAGATTTAACGAACATCATAGCAAAAAATGATCAGATGATGATCGGAATTTCGAATTTAAACATGCATCGCCCATTTTCACATACTTCATTAAATCCACAATAAAAGATCGATATTCCTAAAAGGAGACGAAACGTTAAATCCCCCATTAATTCAAAATTCATTTCTGAAAATTTGATTAGAGTTAAAATTTTTAATAAATTCTAAATTGCATAATGGATCAAAGATATTAAGCAGAATTCTCAATATAATATTTCCTTTTTCAACTACTTCCGAAATGTATTATTTATTTCTCTGTCTCATATTCAATTCATCTGTGAACATATTTAATTCTACTCAAAAGAAAACTTTTTACACTTGAGGTCCGAATTAAATTTTAGAAAATATGAAAGCCATCCAAAAAACTTAAAGTTTATATTAATATTTTATAATACAAGAAAATATCTATTCTTGTAATGAGAATTCTTTTCAACGATTCTGTTTCTTAAGTAAAATTTATTACCGAAACGTGATTATCTTAAGTGCTGTCCAACTATAAGTTATCATTATAAGCTCTCCGCAAATGTGTTTGGAAATAATGCTCTCTCTCGAATAATTATTTTTATTTCGGCGCTATCATTTTCTGTATTAATGATATTTAGTTGTTTGCAGTTAATGTCATTGCATTTTGCTTCAGTATGAAGAATGAAGCACTTTATAACAATTATGTGTACATTCTATGAAACCCTAAAACTTTGGTCGTGGAAAGCTTAGACAGTTAAAGAAAGGTACTAAATACAATTTGTATTAGGTGTAAGCTGTAGGATATATGAATCTATTAAGACGTAAGGAGAATTCACATTATCAAAAAAATTATAATTTATTCAATGAATTAATAAACGAACATAAATAAATGTTTCTTATTGATAAAATATTTTGCAATGCATTATTAATAAAATTTCCGAAATTAGCAAATAAGTGTAAACATATTCTTGATTTTATTTCCTGTTGTTATTTTCGTTTTAGATTGCGGTCTTTCTGATTTATTTTTATATCCGAAGTTTGTCTCAGATCACTTCTCACGTCTGCTAGAATAAATTTATATTCGCTATTTTTAAATTAGATACATGTTAATTATTCATGTTAAAATGTTAATCAGCACTTTTTGCTCTTGATTATGATTTTATTTTCCACATCTGCTAGAATAAACGCTTTAATGACGTCTCAGGCTGTGTCGGGCATTTGAATAATTTCCATGTCAACTTGCAGAATTCGGTTCAAGGACGTTTAATTTGCTTTGAGGAAAGGCCACAATTCAAAGACTGGTGCAGTGGTCAAAGCCGTCTTACCTTAGTTGGCGGTTTCTATTATTTTTCCGCTTTCTGAATGCCATGAAGTTGTAGGGGAATTTGAGGCAAACAAAACCAGCGGGAGTGTTCTCCCCTGAACTTTCTCGTATACTCCCAACACATGTAGAGAAAAAATAAGCTAAAAGGCAGTAAAGCGAACAAGCGTCCCTAACTCGGGGGAGAAAAAATTGCGAACCTTCTCTAACCCAGAATACTACGACTAACTAAAAGTTTGTTATGGCGCGCGCGTAAGTCGAAAGGAGGGTATTATTAGTAGCGCGATTTCGAAGGTCACAAGTAGTTCCAATTCGCAATTTGGCCTTGTTAGATAAAGAAAATCTAATATGTAATTTCAATGCATTTTTTTAACCGATTGAAATGAAAACTGAACACAGATATACCATTAGGATTAGAAGATCACATATCAAATTTCATTTATCTAAGTAGGTGCATTTAGGAGTTATGGCGTTCAGGTGTATTCCATTATACAGACAGACAGTCAAAACCTTGACGGATTTGGTCCATAATTTTATACGGACCTACATTCCTGATTATAAAATTGTGCACCAAATTTTATCCATCTAGCTATTCAAGTGTTTGAGTTATAGTGTTCACATGGACGCGGACGGATAGACTTATCGTTGAAGGATTTTGTCCAACATTTGATAGAAACCTATAAATTATGTGTAAAGACCACATACCAAATTTCATCCCGTGTCTTTAATAGATTTCTACTTATCGCGTTCACAGCCAGACATACAGGCACACACACAGATAGACATAATTCCAAAATTGTGTTTTTCGGACTCAGGGAGGTCTAAAACATGGAGATTCGTCAAAATCTCGAGTTCGAATTTGTAGACGATTACAATAGTTTCTCCTTGTATACTTCTTATACGAGAAAGTAAAAATGAAGCTATATTGTGAGCAACAACAAGGCTGTCTCTCTCTTCTATCTCTATGACAGATTTATCGTTTTGAATACCAAGAAGAAAATGATTGTCATTTGTCTGAAATCCTAAATCTTGTTTCATGCTTCTGAGAAATTTCGGTTTTAACCAGTTATAAGATCGACCTTGAACCTTCGACTCATCAAAATATTGGGATTATTTGGGATCAATTGGGATTATTTTTATCATTTTTTAATTAATTTGCATAAGTTATTTTTGTATTAGACTTTTATTGTATCTTTCATATACGTCTGAAAATATTTCTTGTCTGCTTTTTAAAATTTTATTGTCATGTTGCTTTTCAATAATCGTAAATTGTTATATTTCTTCTATAATAGGTTGCTGATGAACTATCATGTTTTCATTGTGTTTCAGATAAAATAATTTCAAAAAATTTTCTGTAATTTCCGACATGACTAAATTTTTAATTCCTTACTATTAGCAAAACCTAATTCAATAAAAATTGAGGAAGTTATGTGAATTAGAAATTACAGAGATTCAGTTAATTTTCCTAAATTCTCACAAACATTTAGGGATTTCAATCCGGCACCAATTTCAATCCGGTCGGATCCGGCCGGATTGGACACATCAAAACTATTTTGCCTTTTCATTCCAAAATCAACTGCATAAAAGATGATAAAAAGAATGTATTACAAAGTTTATAAAAAAAGCGTTAATTTCTTATGAAATCATCTTTATTTACACTGTTATAATTAATCAACATTTACGTATGAATCAACAATAAAAATTTAGTACAGTGTAACTAGTTAAATTGTAATTGTTATATTAGTTTAGTAATAATTAGATAATGACGGGCGGTTAAGTTCAGTCTCACTTACTATATTTCACAAATGACATCAATGATAACTTGTAATGTAACTTATATTATGTAAGTAACTTATATTAAATTTAACTAAATCAAGCTTATCAACTGAGGTCAAAATAATTAGATATTTTAGACACGCCAAGCAGTCTCATTCTTATAATTATGACAGTCATCATGAATCTGTTAAATCAATGGCACAATTATACAATAACGAGTTTAAAACTTCTTCGTATTTTTTAACATACTTACTTTAAATTATTATTTTAAGTAAAACAATTTTAAAAACTCACTTTGGTTTGGAAAAATTTTTCGTAGGAAACAAATAGTGTTAATTGTGTCATCTGTCAATCGACTTCTTACAGAGCTACAAATATAACCAGCGGCCTAGAAAGCCCTTTCTGCTTCTACACTTGTTGGTTTTATTGTCAACAAATACTCATGAATAGAAGACAAGTATTTTCCTCGAACTCCTTCACTTGCACAGTCATTTCCTTTCTTAATGTTTTCTCATAATCTTTCTCTTTTTTTTGGTATTTATGATCTAGGTTTTCATTTCTTGCTGGATTTGCATCTGTAATTCTTTCTGTAATGTCAAATCACTTTTCAATGACGATGAATCTGAGTTATTTTCTACTATATTATCTACGTTTTCTTTAAAGCTATCATCTTGAACAACTCTTTCTAAGATATTTTTCATTTCTAGTCTTACAACTTTTTTTTTCGGCATAGTAAATGTATCATCAGTTCGTCTTGTATCATCATCATATTTTTTTTATTCTGTAAGTATATTAATATTCCTGTTTTCATTTTGAATTGGTTTCAAAAGTGACATGTTTGTTTTAGAACTTTTAGACTAGTACCTGAAATGCAACACAAATAGGTACATACTTACAATTTAAAACGTTATTTCGGTCACTATGTAAGAAGAAAGTCGTATTATGAAGAAAAATCAGAAATATGGATCGTTACTCAATTCAATTAATTCAATTTTAAGTTTAATTATCTACTTAAATCATTCTCGTACTCGTAAATGTAAAATAAACATAAATCATCTATCAATTGAACAATAAGAATGTCTATATGTGAAGCGGGTGAATCAGCGTCGAACGACTCGTACTCACCACGAATTAATGTACCTACTCTTGCAACAACGCGAGAATTTTTTTTCAAGAAATCGGCTTCATGTATTTTTTTTAATTTACCGGATCCGGGAAACTGGTGCCGGATCCAGTAGACGTCTAATGATGCCGGATCCGACGGATTACCGGATCCGGTTTTCCGGATTGGAATCCCTACATACATTTCCGATTCCTGTTGTATCCTGATAAATGTGATTAAAAACAACCTTCAATTGAAGAAGCGGCTCCACATTACGGAAAATGTGAAATTTTCTATTTCATTTGAAATGCGTTGCCCTTAGATATCCCTCCGTTGGTGTGACGTGAAACATCGCACCAACGTTGAAAGAAAGAAGGCATCTTCCTCATTGTCTTATAATAATTCAATCAGACGAGTTTCGTCTCAAAATGTACATCAAAAGTACCTTCAAAATCAATCTAACTCAGCAAAACGAAATACAACTACCAGTATCTTAAGTATAACAGTTTCAAATTACTTTTCACAGTGAAATGAGAAATATGTAATGTAAGTGCAGTAAAGTTATAACGTTACCAAATTCTTAGAAACTAAACCTTCATTTAGCTCAGTAAGTCATCATTATTTATAATGATGCAGTTTAAATCTCCGCTCTCACAGCTGTGAAATATATAATGCATTTTTCGTCCACATTTGGATATAATTTATTCAAATATTCGTGATTAGTTGTAATTTATTATACAAAAAAAACGTATAAAGCACTTTTTAATCTCTTACTTAATTTTTACATGATTTATTTAAATATCATCAGAGACAAACACACTAATTAAATTTTTACGAAAGATTCAGTGATATTTTGCTTCATTCGGCTTTTTTGAGACCTTGACAGTTTATTAGTTTGTCCCTGTCTCCAAGACGTCACCCAGGAAAATAAATGGTTAGTTTCACTTTTGTTTTTATTTACTACTTTTGACAAAGTTTTGAATATATATCAACATGTCTTCCCCCAAAATAAAGTTTTTAAAATTATGTTATCATGCGTATAGGAAAATCGCTATTAAGCGAAATCGCAAAACATTTAATACTGACTTACATTATTAATGGAAAAATGGCATGTAAAATTTTATTCAACTAGATCTTTGAGTTTTCCAATTAACGTTTGCTCACAGACAGGGCACGCAGATATAATTACGAAAATATTTTCTGCCGATACTGTTAACCGACAGATAGAAATTCAAATTTTGAGAAAATTACCGCCCTCTGTGTATTTTCAGCAAGCGATGAAAAACAGAAAAAACAGTATCTCAGAGGCTGTTCGCACATTTTGTTTCGCTGTACGAAAAATTCGTCTGCGTGGAAAAAATTATCTCCACAACATTTATATTTTTATAAAATAAGTTATCTCCAATTAAAATTTACCAGCCTGGATATAAAACTCCAAGCTTTAAATAAATACAAAGGTGCCAGCCTGGTCCTCTGAATAGTTGTAGCTAATAAAGATTATATAGGAAATTTACCAGCCTGGATATAAAACTCCAAGCTTTAAATAAATATGAAGGCGCCAGCAAGGTCCTCTTTGAATAGTTGTAGCTAATAAAGATTATATAGGAAAAGTTCGCTTTAAAATAGTGGTAAAACAATAATCGGATTGTGTTTTCGATTGTATATTACTTTCTTCTTTTTCTGATTAAATTACAAATTATTTTTTATCTAATCATGTCGACTTAAATACAAAAAAATTATATTAAATACATGTTTCTAACTATTCAATTCTAGTGAGAGAAGTGGAAGAGCCCTACTTTCAACACACCCTCCCCTCCCCTGTATGTATAACGGAAGGAAACCAAATTATCACCGTTCGACGATGCTACTTCGCGTTTGTTGAATGCCCTTAATGTTAATCTCTCATTTGTTAACAATATCGCCATAATTAACGCGCGGTTAACTTTCTAGCTTTATATACAGTTTTTATGAATCGGCTATTTTAAAACGGATGCTTCAATTATTCTTATATAAATATATATTTTTATATTCAAGTGGTAAAAAATTATGTTTTTCTTTTGTTGTTGAGGACTAAAGCCTCAAAAAATGAGAGAAAAGTGTTTTAATGACAACCAACTTGATATTTAATAGATTTCCAATTCTTCTCAATAACTTGTTTTAATATACGCAGCTTTGTGAAATGTCTAGTCGAACCATTTTGCAGAAATTTGTAATTGCATTCTAAGGATATTCGATAATCTTGTATTGCTGGAAAAATTTATAAATCTATAAAAATGAATAAGGAAGGTGACAGCTTTCTTAATAAAATTTCTTGTCAAAAGAAGTACAGAGGGTGTTTGCCCATTTTTAGAAAGATTTCGTTTTACTGTATGGAAAATTCGTTTTATTCCAAAATTTATTTTCACAAAAATAAAATTTTTAAAGCTATAAAATATCATTTGCAACATATTTTTTTGTTAAAATACAAAATGAGCATTTAAAGAAGCGACGAATGGAAGACTTCATTTTCAAAATTCAACTATTTATGGCAAGTTTAAGGGAATGAAGATATTTAGACATATTAATAAAAGAAAAATTATTATTATGTCTAAATAGTTTTATTTCCAAAAATTCCTGTTTTTCCTCCTTCCGTTTTGTCTTTTCAAATATAGACGGCGCCATGGATCTAGTGCTTCGTTAAAAAATGTACTCATTTCTTATGTTGATAGAAAGTTCGCGAGGGATTGTGATAGCGTGACGACATTTTTACTCTATTCTAAGCATGGCATAAGTTTATTTTTATGATGGCTGTTATTATCACACATGATAACTATTGTAAATCAATCTTAATAGCATTTTTTATTTTTGTGTTTTGGTTTTTCCTTTTTCTTTTAAAATAATGCTTTTAGGATGGTCTGATCTCCTTTATGTCTTTGTTGGGAATTTTGGGCTAAGAGAAAGCTATTTTATGACTAATGCAAAGCTTCTTACAGAAATTTCCCAAATATTCTAATCATCGATTCGAATCAAGTCATTAGTCCCTTGATAGACTCATTTCTGTATAATTATGTATTCCCTCTGGATGTTTTCATATTTTTGGCTTCTTTGAAGATTTAATTTTCTATAACATATTATTACTGTTATTTTCTAAAACCATATAAGGAAATCAGTGATCGCCAAAGGATATAATAGAGATTTTCTGTAATTTCCGTTTCATAATTATAAAACCAGTTATATCGGTTAGAATGTATTGTTATATTTATGTTAATGTTATTTGCTATTTATTTTTGTAAAGGTTTTATATGAGCTTGTAATCGTTAACTTTTGCAAAGTAGATTTTCATTCGAATTGCATTGTTTTTTGGATATCATTTTGAATGATCAGCTCTTCTTGAGCTACTAATAATGTATCAAACCTTCAAAATTGTTGCAAAGACAAAACTTTTAATGAAGAGTCTTTCAATGATATTCTTGGTTTTGTTAATTTGCAATCCTGAACTTAACATTAAGCCCTTTAGTAAGGTCTACATATTGAAAAGAGACAAAAAAAAATGCAGGCAGAATTTTTTTAAATAAATTTAACTGATAAATTCATCTTGAGTGTAAAATCATTGCACATATTACGCACTTTTATACTTAAATTGTAATTCTAGGCGGAATAAAGCATATTCAATATTTAAGTCAACCATAAAAAAAATTATTTGCTTGCGAGCTTATTTTATCTTTCTAATATCCCTATTGAGTACATGGATAAGTTTCTTCTTGCTTCCTGGTGGGTGTAGTAATGTTGCCAGTTGGTCCTTCCACTGCGATGACCGACTTACCTCCTGCGGGAGGGGGTTGGGCAGTGGCAGCTGATGGCTCTTAGAGACTCCACCTTCAGTTTTCGAGTACTGTAGTGACGTCTATCATCAAGTCACTATTAATCGGATCAAAGGCAGGTTAGAATGCTCGTTTACCCTAACTGTTTCAAATAAAGTATAAAAGGAGAAAACATTATAAACTTCAAAGAATTCGACTCAGATTTTCGAGTATTTACACCTCCCGGAGATAAAAAAAATTTTTTAATTATCTCTGTCTATTTTCGAACATGATATCTTAATGTGAATCATTTAGAGCGAATGAAATTTTGGAATCTGATCTTTACCAGTTAAATTCTATAATATCTTCGTTTAATTTGGACGAAGTCGTCGTCCAAAGAGTGATGCCTATATATTTTTTCCTCCTATTATGACAGGATAAATAAAGAATGTCACTATGGATAAGATGAAATTTGGTATATGTTTTATTATTATCGGACCGACTGTGATGATTGAGGTGTCTGTAGTTCTGTCTATCCGTGTATATGCGAATGCATCCAATTAAAGAAACAGCAATGACGATATTTATCAAAATACAATGTTTTTGATCGCAAAATTGCAGATCTGTATCAAATTGGGATGTGATTTTTGATGACAAATACAACTCAGATAGTTTGTTACACTTTCTAACAGAACTAGAATTTGTGAGTTAGATGTTACTGATGGTTTTCATTGTAGTAACTCGATATGAGTTTAAAGAAATATATACGTTTTGAGAACTTTTTAAGCGAAGCAACAAATAAGCGATGGCGCAGCCATGTGAGGTTAAGGTCAGGGTCTGCTTAAAACGAAGATCTCCAATTGTTTTCTTAGAAGTATATTGAGATGTTGAACATAAACTTGTCCAAACTTTGATACAGACCTACATTCCTGATGATGAAATCTGCGTACCAAATTTAATAATCTATCTAGCTTATTTTAGTTTTGAGTTATTGTGTTCCGAAAGAACACAGATGATGACTTTCCGTGGACAGGTTTTGTCCAAATTCGATAGAAAACACAAAAAATAGAAAGACCACATAAAATTTCATCGCCTTATCTTTAATAGATTTCGAGTTATCGCGTCCAACGACACATAGACACACACACAGATAGACACTCTTTGAAATTGCGTTTTCAGGACTCGTGAGTCTAAAACTGGAGGAGATTCAGTCAAATATCGACTTCCAATCTGTAACCGATTACTCATAGTTTCATTTTCTTATACTGCTAGAAAGTAAAAATGAAGCTATATTGAGAACAACAAAGAACATTTATTGAAATTATCTCTATGACAAATTTATCGTTTTGAATAGCAAAAAGCAAATGATTGTCTTTGTCGAAATCTTAAATCTTGTTTAATTCTTCCGAAAATTTTCGGTTTTAACAGTTTTAAGATCGACCTTACCTTCGTCTCGTCAAATGTTGGGATTATTTGGTCGTTTTTTGAATTAATTTGCATAAGTTATTTTTGTATTAGTCTTTTTGAAAAGTTTTATTTTTCATATAGGTCCTGTGAAATTACTTTTCATTATTGCTTTTTTAAAAATTTTATTTCTTGCTTTTCAGTAATCGTAAATTGTTATATTTTCTTCTATATGGGTTGCTCATGAACTATCATGTTTGCATTGTGTTTCAGATTAAAATGATTTCAAAAAATTCCTGTAATTTCCACAGACCATAAATTTTTAATTCCTTACTACTAGAAAACCTAATTCAATAAAATTGAGTAGTTTGTAACGTTAGAAATGACAGAGATTCAGTTAATTTCCTTAATTCTCACATACATTCCGTTTCCTGTTGTATCCTGATAAATGTGATTAAAAACAACCTTCAATTAAAGAGCGGCTCCACATTACGGAAATGTGAAATTTTTCATTTGAAATGGTTGCCCTTAGATATCCCTCCAATGGTGTGACTGAACATCGCACCATCGTTGAAAAGAAAGAAGGCCTCTTCCTCATTGTCTATAATAATTCAATCAGACGAGTTTCGTCTCAAATGACATCAAAATCCTTCAAAATGAATCTAACTCAGAAAACGTAAATAAACTACCATCTCTTAGAGTATAACAGTTTTCAAATTACTTTTCACAGTGAAATGAGAAATATGTAATGTAATGAGTATATGAGTTAAACGACATTCTTAGAAACTAAACCTTCATTTTAGTCAATGAGTTCATCATTTTTTTATAACATGCAGTTTAAATCATCGTCTACAGCTGTAAATTATAATGCTTTTCATCTCACATTTAAGATATAATTTATTCAATATTCGTGATTATTGTAATTTATTATACAAAAAAAACAACTGTATAAAAACACTGTTTAATCTCTTACTTATTTTACATGATTATTTAAATATCATCAAAGACAGACACTAATTAAATTTTTACGAAAGTTCAGTGATATTTTGCTTCATTCGGCTTTTTTGAGACCTTGACAGTTTATTAGTTTGTCCCTGTCTCCAAGACGTCACTCAGGAAAATAAATGGTTAGTTTATCTTTTTTTGTTTTATTTACTAGTGACAAAGTTTTAATATATGAACATGTCATCCCATAAATTAAGTTTTTAAATTATGTATCATGGTATAGGAAAATCGTCTAATAGCGAAATCGGCAAAAAAATATAATACTGACTTTATTATTTAACTGGAAAAATAGCATGTAAATTTTATTCAACTAGATCTTTGAGTTTTCAATTACGTTTTTGCTCAAGACAGAAGACACGGAGATATAATTACGAAAATATTTTCTGCCGATACTTAACCGACAGATAGAATTCAAATTTTGAAATTTACCGCCCTCTGTCATTTTCAAAAAATGAAAAATAGAAAACAGTATCACAAGAGGCTGTTCACTTTTTTTAGAGATTTTGATTCGTTTCAAAAAATTCGTCTGAGGTGGAAAATTTATCTCCACAAGTCTATAGTTGTTACGTAAAGATATACAGATTTACCAGTCGGATATAAAAAAATCGCTTTAAATAAATAAAAGGCTGCCAGCAAGGCCTTCTTGAATAGTTGTAGCTAATAAAGTATATAGGAAAATTCGCTTTAAAATAGGTAAAACATAATCAGAATGTGTTTCGATTGTAATTACTTTTTTTTTCTATTAAATTAAAATTATTTTTTATCTAATCATGTCGACTTTAAATACAAAAAAAATTATATTAAATCATGTTTCTAACTATTCAATTCTAGTGAGAGAAGTGGAAGAGTCCTACTTTCAATCTCCTATCCTGTATGTATAACGAGAGGAAACCAATTTATCACCGTTCGACGATGCTACATCGCGTTCGTTGAATGCCCTAATACTTGTAATTCTCATATCGTTAACTTTCTACCTTTATATACAGTTTTTATAAATCGGCTATTTTAAACGGATGCTTCACTATTCTTATATAATATATATTTTATACTCAAAAAAATTATTTTTCTTTGTTGTTGAGGATTAAAGCCTCAAAAAATGAGAGAAAATGTTTTGTGACAACCAACTTGATATTTAATAGATTTCAACTCTTCTCAATAACTTGTTTTAATATACGCAGCTTTGTGAAATGTCTAGTCGAACCATTTTGCAGAAATTTGCAATTGATATTCTATAGGATATTCGATAATTCTGTATTGCTGGAAAAATTTATAAATCTATAAAATGAATAAGAAAGTGGCTTTCTTCATAAATTTCTTGTCAAAAAAGAATGCAGAGGTGTTTGCCCATTTTAGAAAGATTTTCGTTTTAATGTATGGAAAATTCTTTCTTCCCAAATGTTATTTTTCAAGAGCCATATTTTAAAGCTATAAACTATCATTTCAGACATATTTTTGTTAAACTACAAAATGAGGCTTTAAAGAAGCGAAGATTGAAGACTTCTATTCTTATAAATTAACTATTGCACATTTAGAGAATGAATATTTAACTATTATAAAAAAATTATTAATATATTAAATATCATTCCAAAAATTCCTATTTTCCTCCGTTTTGTCTTTCAAATATAGACGGCGCCAGGGTCTAGTGTTTCTTTAAAAATGTGTATTTCTTATGTTGATAGAAAGTTCATGAGGAGGTTGTGATAGCGTGAGTGACATTTTTTTACTCTTTAACAGATGGGATAAGTTTATTTTATGATGTTGTTATTATTAATGTCATGTAATGGTATATTTTAAATCAATCTTAATAAATTTTTATTGTCTTTGTGTTTTAGTTTTTTCTTTCTTTTTAGAATAATGCTTTTTTAGTGGTAATTAATACTCCTTTGTTGATTTTTCGGGCTAAGACAAGCATATTTTAAGCGCAATCAAGCTTCACAGAGAAAATTTCCCAAATATTTTGTATCCATTTCGAAATCAAGTCACTTAGCCCTTGATAAGAATGGATGGACTCCTTATTTGTTTAAATTTCGATTCCCTCTAATTTTCTTTATTTTGGCCTTCTTTGAATGATTTTAATTTCTATAGTATATTATTATGTTATTTTCTAAAACCATATAAAGAAATGTATCAGTGATCGCCAAAGGATATAATAGGGATTTTCTGTAATTTCCGTTTCATAATAATAAAGCCAGTTATAGCGGTTAGAATGTATTGTTTTCTTTATTTATGCCAATGTTGTTTTATTCATTTATGTAAATGTTTTAGATGAGCTTACTTCATCGTTACCTTTTGCAAAGTAGATTTTTGCATTCAGAATTGCATTATTTTTTATATCATTTTGAATGATCGGGTCTTCTTGAGCTGCTGATGTAAATAAGCCTTCAAAACTGTTGCAAAGACCAAAACTTTCAATGAAGAGTCTTGCAATGATAATCATGGTTTGTTAAATATGCAATCATGAACTAAACATTAAGCCAATTACAAATGTAGAAAAGAGACAAAGACAAATTTAGGTATAATTTTTTAAAATAAATTTAACTAAGAAATTAATCTTGCGTGAAAAATCAGTGCACATATTACACACATTTTATTTATTCCTAAATTGCAATTCTGAAAGGAATAAAGGATATTCAATAAATTTAAGCCCAGCTATTTAGTGCTAAAAATTAATTTGCTTGTAAGCTTATTTTAATTTTATCATACCCCCTACTAGGGGTAAACCACGAGTGCGTGGATAAATTTGTTCTTTCTTCCCTGGTGAACATAGTAATGATGCGGAGTTGAGTCACATTCACTGCGATGACGGAACTTACTTCCTGCGGGAGGGGTTGGGACGTGGCAGCTGATAGCTATTAGAGACTCCACCCTCAGTTTTCGTGTGCTGTATTGACGACTATTATTTAAGTCACTATTAATCCGGATCCCAAGGCAGGTTGGGAGGTAACGCGTTTAACGTCAACTGTTTCATATAAGTAATATAGAAGGAGAAAACATTGTAAACATCAAAAAATTTGACTTCGAGATTTTTAAGAACCTACTCGTTTAAGACCTCCTCAAGAAAAAAAATTGACTATGTTTGTCTTATTTTTGAACATGATAATTTAAAAATGGAATCAGCTAGACGAATGAAATTTGAAATCTGATTTTTGAAGCAAAACTCTGTAAGATCTGCGTTAAATTTGGACTAGTTTTATTTATATTAAAGTCCCGTTTTGACGCAACACGAGGGCTATTTTGGGACGAAACTCGTATTTTTGAACTGGGATCAGATGACGAGGACGACACCTGATCTGACACCCCCTTTCCAAACTTCCACGTCACACCAATGGAAGAACATTGGGCCATTGCGTATGATTTAACGTGCAGCATGCTCCATACACGTCGGATCTTCAGTGGAATCGGGTTTCGAACCTGGAACCCTCCGGCCCCAAAGGCGAGGCCTTGCCACTAGGCCACCGCGGCCTTTAAATTTGGACAAAGTCCGTCAAAATTGATGCCTATCTGTTTGTCCTCTGTATACTTATGAACATGATAAATAAAAAATGTCACGTACTAGATAAGTGAAATTTGGCATAAGCATTTATAACCAGAATTGTTTAGCTGCATGAAATATTGGACCGAATCTGTTAATGATTGAGTGTCTCTAGTTCTGTCTATTCGTTTATATTCGAATGGATTATTAAAGAAACGCAATGAGACATTTATACAAAAATTCACATGTTGTTTTGATACCAAAATTGCAGATCTGTAGGAAATTTGGATCTGAATTTCTGATGACGAATGAATGGATATTAGACTTTCTAAAAAATAGAATTTGTAGTTAGATGTTACCAATGATTTTCATTATTAGTAACTCCGTATGAGTTTAAAGAAATACATACCTTTACAACAGCAATAAGAAACAACAATTAAGCGATAGCATAGACATGAGTTGTGGAGGGTTTTCTGAGAAACGAAGATCTCCAATTGCTTTCCTAAGTATACGTGTGCATTCAAGCGTATTGATATGTTCGGGAGAAAAACTATGCCTTCATAGCTACACGCTTGACAAATGGTTAATGCTTACTTATGATAGACAATGACGTCGTTTATTCTTCAGGTTGAAAAAAAACTTTGTCAGAAGCCAATCATATTAAAGCACTCCGCCAGTCTCCTAAAAGTTCCGGTTTTCATTATCATGGAAAACATATGGGGAATTCCGGTTTTGTGACTTTAAGCAGAAGGAATATCTTACTATAAGAACGGCCTTCAAACACTGCAGAAAAAATGATACCAAGAGAGTCATTCAAAAAACTTTATCTGAAGCCATTCATATTAAAGCACTCCGCCAGTCTCCTAAAAGTTCCAGTTTTTATTCTCAAGGAAAACGTATGGGGAATTCTGGTTTTGTGTGTTTAAGCAGAAGGAATATCTTACCATAAGAACAGCCTTCAAACACTGCAGAAAAAATGATACCAAGAGAATCATTAAAAAAAAAATTTCTGAAGCAATTCATATTAAAGCACTCCTCCAGCCTCCTAAAAGTTCCAGTTTTTATTCTCGTGGAAAACTTATGGAGAATTCTGGTTTTGTGACTTTAAACAGAAGAAATATCTTACTATAACAACAGCCTTCAAACACTGCAGAAAAAATGATAACAAGAGAGTCAGTCATTCATAATTTTTTTTTGAAAATATGGCAGTTTAGAATGGTAAAATTATTTGAGAACGAAGGCGATTTTTGAAATTTATATTGTTTTCACATTTGAAATATATGATTGTCACATTATTTTGTGAATTTATACAAGTAAAAAAATTCGACATGAATGAATATTTTTTTGAAAGTCTAGAAAAGTCATTTGTGTATATCTAAGTAAAACATATATTTCTTTATTACATACTTACATGGCTTACTTTTATTAATTCAGTTTATGTAACAGCATATATCCCGGGCTCTTCCGAACTTTTCGTCTGTGACTGTATTTTAAGAAAATTAATAACAATACTTATACAGAACCCATATAAATTTGTTAGGAGAATTGTTTTGAATGCTGTGATTGGTTATTTTTTCTGTTATGTAATGTCAATAAAAAAGAAGATTCAACTAAAGTAATACGAAAAGTGGCGACTTAAATCATTTTCTAGAAATAAAACATTTGTATAGGAACCAACACATTGTTTCAAAAACATTTCACTATTCATCACCTCCCCTTCATTTCACGAAGACTGCTGCATATTGTTTAGTTCGAAGTCCACAAACTTCCTGCTCCGGCCTGAAAACTCCCGGATGTTCTCCCGGACAGCTCTGAGGCAGAACGGAAAAGCTATTAAGTGAAAAATTATGTCACAGATAAGCGGGTAATTGAATTTACTATGAGAAAACAGCTCAAACTCTCCGACGCACTTAAGGAAGATAAAACCATCAGTTTTCGGTGAAAATTGAATTATAAAACTGGTTTGTTCCCTGAGTAGAACACTCCCACCCATCCTTTAGAAGAGAACAATGTTTAAAAATGAATCGGAAAAATTCCTTCCAGCAAAATATTCTGAGGGAACTAAAAAATATAAAAATGTAAGCCCGATGCTACTGCTTTGAGTTTAGTTTACGCAAGCAAAATTCCATCCAAACCATTTCTTTGATTAATGGTGTTTCAGCCTTAGAAGAGGGCCATTTTTATTTACAAAATATTAACGATTCCCTTGCTCTTTTGATGCTACTGTCGGTTATTATCTTGCACTTAGGCTTCGTAAAGCACATGCAAATGACAAATGGTCCACGCTATTGGTATAAATGGAATTTTAGAAATTCTTCTTTTGTTTTTTTGGTTTTTTTAAGCCTGGGTTATTAGGAGAACAGCAGGACCTACTCAAATTGAGTTTCAGTTTCATTCTGCTAATTTAGTGGAGCATGAATTGTTTATCAGTGATTTATTGGCATGTTTTGACCCAGATTGAGTCCGTGTTATTTATTGTACTGTTTACTCCACACGAGATTTGAAGAGTAAAGTTAAGAGTTTCTGTTGAGTAAACAAATGTCAAACGTTACGGATAAAAGTCAAGACAAATAAAAATATTTCAGAAAAGATTTAGGCAAAACAATAGCAATATATTTTTCAAATTTCCTTAAATTCTCTGGATAGTATTTCAAAACATTTTTTTGTCTAAGATTCTTATTTCTACATCATTTAACACTCCAGCAGGCGCGCTTATGCAGGAAATACTTGCATTGTGCATCGTATTGCATACTTATATCGTTCTTTTATAAATTTAGGTATGTAGAGGGACGAGACTCATGTTTATATGGAATGCCGCTGTTGAAGAATTCATTCAATTTCAGGAACTATTTTTATTAGATGGCTAAGTTCCACGACACAGTATATTAAAAGGTGCAAGACGCAAGACAGAGAACAACAACACAAGACAAGTACACAGTAAAGAAGAGAGAGGCATCATGGGGAAAACCCGGATGGCTCTAGTAGCGCCACCTACCATAAAAATTAGAAGGCAGTGAATTGTAACCGCTACAAGTGCAATTTTTATTTATATAACCTTTCTGCAGTATAAAGCTAATAAATACAAATTATATAAATAAAATTGCGTTCATTTTTTGTAAATTTGTTATTGTTGCTGTAACAAACACCATATAAATATGTAATACGATGCACGATATAAGCACGACTGCTGGAAGGTTAAAACTGCCACTAGACAATAGGTGTTCACTCTCAGAGAAACTAAGATTTTAATCTCAGTATTTTTTTATTTTATGTAATTTCTAGGAAGAAAGAAACTGTGTATTTGTAAAGTGGAAAGCTTATAGAAAGAACCATTTTTAAAGCAACACGGCAAAACCAATTAAAGGATATTGTCAGTTTTCTATGAACTAACAATATACTCCAGAATGTCTTTCAAGAAAATGAAAGAAGTCAGTTAAGATTAAAAATGTCACAAACAACAGAACCTAAACATATTATCTGTAACTTCAAAAATCATGTGTTTTCAATAGCGTATTAATTGTTTTTCAGCTTATTCATTAAAAGAAGTGAGAAGAAATAATGGGCATGTGTTGATTGCTTAATATTGACGAATGCGGTGTCTGAAAGAAATCATTAGACCAAATTAAATCTCTGGAGAATTGCATGTTAATTAGAATGTAATCAAACAGAAGCTATAATAACGGACGATTTAGGTGTATCATAAAATGGGACTTCAGGCTCCGTAATAATTCTTTGGAAGCTAAAATTGTATCTTGGACACAAGGTTAAGAGTATAGATGAGCAAAAAGAACTGCAGTTAATTAGCAAAATCAGGAATATTGAATCCTTGTTTGAATAAAGATTCCTTATTTGAATAAATATATTTTTTCAGTTTTTTGATAATTCTTTTCAGTACTTTATTTGTGCATGGTCGTAGATAATTAATATAATAAACAGATAATAGGTCGTAATTAATAACACCGAGAAGTCCTGAATTAGGTAAACGATACCAAATTTTAATTTTTTTGCACTAGGTTAAAGATAAAAAAAAGATGTTTTTAAATTTAACACCGATCACATAAAAGCATTTTTAATATTTTTCGATTCTTTCTTTTCTAAGCAATTTCTTTCCAGTGCTCAGTATTGAGCGAAGTCAGGAACCTTTAGCTCAATATTGTTGAGAGCAACAAAAGGTAAAAAAGATCTCCAAATATTCAAAAAGTAAGTATCTGAGAATATATATAATGTAGGCATCTGTTTATGTAAGACAAATCCACCTTCAATTACAAAAATAAAAACTGTTAGCTTTGATTTATGTATTTTCAGCATATTATTTCACTAACATACAAATTTCGATTTTCAACTTTTGCATATATGATATTATGAAATTGTTCGATATAATGCGTTTTGTATTAAATCAACGGGATTGCTTGGCTTGAAAACTTTGATAGAATCAATAAATAGATCAGCTCAGCTATCAAATTTGTTGTGAAGAAATAACAAATAAAATCAAGTCATTTTAATGCAAAGTTATGATATTCTTGTTCAAAATTTTCAAGCAATTATAAAAATAAGTCAACTGAACACTTTTTGTGCTGAAAGCTTTTTTATACATTTTACTTGAATTCGTCGTAGCTTCAACTATTTCAAAGTCTTTTTAATTATTTTAGCTTTTATAATTTATAATAATGTTACATAAATATTTTGCTAATATGTTTTGTTTTATTTCTTTGTAAAACTCTTTTCATGCATAAATTTTTTAAATATAGCACAAAACATGCATTTAAACATTGATTCGGGGTTAGTCTCTGAACGATAAAAATGAAATCTAAAGAATTCATTTCGTTTTTACATTTCGTATCGACCTTAACGAAATATTATTTGCAATATTTTCCCCAAGGAAGGAAAAGAATCCAAAGCAGTTTCCCTCGTTTTAAACAAAATCCAAAATAAAAACACCTTATTCGACCACCATTCCATGCCTCTGTCTATGTATGTATGCAGACTTGTGGAGCACTTAATTCAATAGTGTTGAAAGCAACAACATCAACGAAAACGAAAAAGAACATTCCAAATACATATAAGTAGCTCAAATTGCCGAGTAGGAAAGAAATAAAAACAATAAACGGACAAAATAAAAAGCTTTGTAAGAAAAAATCTTCTTCGTCAGTCTGAAGACAACATAAAGAATTCTCTCTCCGCAAATCTGAAGAAGTCGAAGAAAGAGGGAGGTTTGGCAAAATAAATTTGCCGGCCCGCGACAGAAAATCGAATTTGTTGCCACGTTGTCTGCCAAATTATTGTTTCCACTGCTTCCATCAGAGACTAGAAAAAAGAAATTCTAGTGTGTGCTTAAGACGTCTTGGAAGGTGAGACAACTAAATTCTTCTTGGAATTTAATGATGCATTCTTCCGGCAGATTTGTCTGTCTTTTAGTTCTGTTTAATTTTGCTTCTGTATCTAAAATCTATTTTTATATATACTGAATTTATTTGTTCTGTAGTTCTTTATTTCAATACAATTTATTTATATGAAGATAAGTATTTTTCTTGATTGAACTAAAGCTATGTTTCATTTTGTCTTTAAGAAATTTTACTCAAAAGAATATTGACGTTTGCAAGCTGTAAAATTCACACTAACTGGTCTGAACACAAAAGTGGCTAGTAGTTTTATTTTTTTTGTGAAACTTTGCCTCGATCTTTCGAACGCCGAACTCGAAATCAAGACCATAGAAGTATATAATGGTGACCTGGAATTTTATTTACTTTTTGCCTTTAAGAAATTTTACTTAAAAGAATATTGACGTTCGTAAGCTGAAACAATCACACTAACTGGTCTGAACACAAAAGTGGCTAGTAGTTTTACTTTTTTTGTGAAAGTTTGCCTCGATCTTTCTAACACCGAATTCGAAATCAAGACCCTAGAAGTATATAATGGTGGTCCTGGAATTGTATATAATTTTGCCTTTAAGAAATTTTACTGAAAAGTATATTGACGTCTGCAAGCTGAAAAAATCACACTAACTGGTCTGAACACAAAAGTGGCTAGAAGTTTTACTTTCTTTGTGAAACTTTGCTTCGATCTTTCGAACGCCGAACTCGAAATCAAGACCCTGGAAGTAGATAATGGTGGTCCTGGAATTTTATTTACAAAAGATTAGACCTTTTCACTTTGAAAAAGAATCCAAATTTATAATTTTTTTCCACAAAAAAATTACTAATTTTTTCTGTTTCTTTATAATCCTTAAAGTGTTTGATTTTCAAATGTGTTTGAGCAAATTAACATCGGTTAATATTAACTTCCATAGATTTCTGATTACTTGAATTAAATGGTCAAAATATTATGAAAACTTTATGATAACTTGTGCCTGCACTGAATGATGGATGGTCCCTTATTTAAGCCTCTCCTAATAAACCATGGGAAATTCAATGAAGATATGCATCTTATTTGAGATTTATTCGAATAACTACAAAACATGTCAAAGTTAATCTACTGATTACAAGCTAGAGGAAATCTCCAACATCTGCTTTAATCCTCTCATCATCATACAGTTCTTCCTTTTCGGGTCATTTAAAGATAAAACATGTCGGCGGTTACCATCACCGATGGATTATTATTCTTGTTTTCCCTAATAACCAAACCACCTACCAATCTAATCTTATTTGAGATTCATTCGAATAACTTCAAAGCATGTCACAGAATACTTAATCTTCTGATTGCAGTCTAGAGGAAATATCCAACATCTGTTTTGATCCTTTCATAATCACCATTTTTTCTTTTTCGAGTCATTTAAGGTATCTGACTGGTTTAAAATCTTCGTTTTTGATGAAATTATCAAAAAAAAAATTTTGGACTTAATTTTGTAGCCTGTTTAATCAGCTTTCTAAAACTGTCTCACTTTTTACTTTACGGGAATTACAAATGGAGTTACAGCTGTTTTATTATCGAACTGTAAGCATTATTTTATGTTGCATGAAAACTTTAAATGCGTTTTCGGAGAAATGATATTTTTGAGGAAAATTGTCGACCGTAACAATGATTTCTCAAAAAGTTATTCAAGTATTGATATGAAATTTTCTGAGATTGTTTTCTGTAATATGCTTGATGTGTTCCTCTAAAAGCTAAGGTCAATTTTAAAATCAAGAATTATTTTTAAGTGCTTAAATATAAACGAAAAGCATTTTTTATAAAAAATTACCAGTTTAGTAACTATGTTCAGCTATATCTCAAAACTATTTTGAAGTACAAGAAATATTTTAGAGCATAACACAGATAACTGTCATAAAAATGTATTCCTACAAGGATTTATGTATATTTAGAATATGATTTTGTCTATGGCTGTTAGCGTAAGGCAAATATTTTAGTCATTTTCCTTCAACTTTCTCAGATTTTTTAAAAAAATATTGTTTTGAAAGCCTAATTTTACAATATTTTCATAGTTTTAAAACATATGCAGTTGAAAAATAACATTAAAAAGTATATATAACTTATTTTTCAAAAAAATGTCTCCGAACACAGTCGGATACCTTAAATATATGACATGTCGGCGGTTATCATCATTGATGTATTATTATTCTTGTTTTCCCTAATAACCAAACCATCTACCAATCTAATCTTATTTGAGATTCATTCGAATAACTTCAAAGCACGTCACAGAATACTTAATCTTCTGATTGCAGGCTAGAGGAAATCTCCAACATCTTTTTTAATCCTCTCCTCATCATGTATTTCTTCCTTTTAGGTTCATTTAAAGTTAAAACATGTAGGTGGTTACTACCTCCGATGGGATTATTATTCTTGTTTTCCCTCATAATCAAACCATCTACCAATCTACATCAACCACATAGCATCTTTCTTATAGGATAAATAGGTATGCCGTATAAATGTATACGGAATTTTTAACCATTTCATCGCACAGCAGGTGTAAAATACCGTACGCATTGGAAAATATATTCTTTTGTCAGCATCAGTACTGCCCATAAGGAAAATGTAAAAATTAATGCGTAGAAAACTATTTAAATGAAATTAATCTACACATGCACATATGTTTCTTAACAAAATCCTTGATGTTCTGGGTGCTAAATTCTGCAATATACACATTTCTATTTTCAACTTTTGTATGTATATTATTTTCGCTCACATCCCTAAATATTCTGTTTTATATTAACTCCGCGCAACTTACGGGTATACGAACTTCAAAAGCATTAATAAAGAAGTTGGTTTAAAATTATCCTTACATTTTCACTATCAAATTCAAAGCTAAGAGAAAAGAGAATTCAACTATTTCAATAGAAATTTTTGAGATGCTGGCATAAATATTTCAGATAATTCAAAAATGTTTAGTAAAAATTGGTATGATTTTAGTTTAATTGGACAAATACTATTATAAATGTTTCTATTCTACTTCAATTCTATGTGTCTGTCTTGAAGAATATCAAAGACTGGTTCAAATATTCTTTTTTTCCATCATATAGAAAAAAATTCGATGAATATTTTTTAGAACGATTCCTTAATATCTTTGCGAAACGTTTGTCATTTTTTTCCAAATTTTAAATAGATTGGTACACTACGGTGTTTTCCTGTCTACGAAAAAAACTAGGGCTTTAGAAAAACTTATTTAAAATTGGCAACAGCTATAATGAAATATTATTTACAATCTTTCCCCTAATATTTGCCTAGAAAACAACGCTGATCTAAACTTTATCTTTATGTGCACAGATTTCTTACTTGATTGTTTGATTTTCCTCGTGCTTGCTGTTCTTTAATTAATAAATCATTTCTTAACATGGAACACCACCAATCTCAATTTTTTAAAATTTCAAAGTGGAAGGAAATACTCAATTTTTCGCAACCAATAAGGAGTATATCGGATTTTTTGAACTTCCGATATAAGCATAAGACCGCATGTTCCAAACGGATGAGAAAAAAGTCAGAAATATTCGTTTTTCCTTGCGAAAAGTTGAGCATTTTCTTCTTTGGAATTTCAAAAAATTGAGATAGCTGGTGCTGCATGTTAAGCGACGAAATGCTAAAATGAAGAGAATTCCGGTGCGAATAGTGTATAACAGTTTTCAATAAAATAAATCACAATAATTGGATATTTCGTGGATTTTACTGTTGAAGATTTGTTTTGTCTAGTTCAAAACCTCAACACGATTACTTCTATACTAAACTTAACAATTCATACCATCTAAAAAGAAACGAAGAACTCCGAGCATCCCTGATTCAGGTTGATATTTCTTTCATTTCAAAGAGAATAAAATTCTATTTCTGTTCCAAAGAGCAAGGTACATAAATCCTAAGACAAGAATAACAAAATGAAGGAATTTTGCATAGAAGTTCAACGATAACAACACAGATCTCAAAATACGAGGGATTCCAACAAAACCAAAATAAAAGACAACATAAAAGTTCTACTCAACCTAACCGGAAAGGAAGTACATAAGGTCTAAAGGAAGGCATCAGATAAGTATTTGGTGCTGGTGTCTCTTCTGGTTTAAACTGCTTTTTATCCTTATATGGTATTCTAAGAAGGTTCTTACTGTAATCGATAAGGCATCTCAACATGCTTCTTTTCGTGACATAGTTTAAAAATACATGCAACAGAAGGCGGTGGTAAAATCGTGCATTTAGAAAAGATACCTTAGTGGAATATATCAGAGCCAAAGACAAATGGCACCAACTGAAAAATGTTTATTCTCTGCAATCGGGAAGAGATGATAAGTGTAGAATTAAAGATTGCGTTTACACTATGGCAGATTTCACAAATTAAAAAGTTGCCTTTGATGAAAAAGAGCAATTCTTATGCATGTTTTTTTCTGAATGAAGGTTATTACATATATTTGTTAAATTGTATCTCAGTTTTGTACTTAATCGGGTTGTACTCAATGCGAAAAAGTAATAATTAAAGGTACGTAAGTCAAATGATTAAATGCAAATATTTGGGAAGTTCAAAAAATAAAGATAAGTGACGTAGATTTTTACTGTTATAAATTGAGTTTAAATTCAACCTACAAGTTCTTTTCGTAAAATTTCATAATTATTTAAATTTAATTCAAATTGAAGAAATTCCAAAAGAAACTATTCAGAAACTAAATATCTTATGAAATAAGTACAGGAATTTTTCAATTCATACATTATTTCTTTTTTTAAATTTAATTGTGACATTTAAGATGATGAATTCGAGATTAAAGTTCTCCAAAATTCCATCTTGCAAGGGCCAATGGTGAGAAATTAACCATAAAGCTTCCTCGCGTTTTCATTGAGAGGATTTAGGTTGAAGATTTTGCCAGTACAGATATTAACTTTGTCTTCTAACTTCGGTACAAAATTATGGACTTCTTGCCTATATTGTAAACATATCGCTTGAAAAAGGCAACTTATCCATAAAATCAAATCATTACTTCCATTTTCAGAAGTCAAACAAAACATTTTCTATATCTTTGCCAACATTTTCCCCATTTATGGGTTAATCGCACAAAAATAATCCATTGAATATAATATCTAAGTTACTCTGTACAAGAAATTTCAAAATATTGGGGAAATGTAACACATATCTTCTACCTCCTATGTGAAGCACTTTTCTACATTCTAAACTAGAAGTTAAACAGCAATTCAATCCTCTAAAGGCTGTTATAATCACTCGAAAATAAGGTAAAATAGTTGGGATAACTATGTTCCTTTTAAAATTTGCGTTACGAGTATACACAATCTCGAAATGGTTTTTTTAAATAAACATTCTAAAGATTAACAGGAAAGTTGCTTCCTCTCATTTCAAGTCACTGGAAAATAAAATCTTTGGTCCTTTTCATTTCCTCGTGGGAATTATTTAATCTTGTTTCCTTTCGTTTGCAATAAATGAAGCCATCAGACATTGCAGTACACAAAAGGATAAGGTGTTGAATATATTAATAGAATTATTAAAACATATCTCAGACAGGGCAGAGTTACATCCAAATGGATTAGTGGCAAAGCGTATAATACTACCCAGTACACAGAAGAAAATATTATGCTATAAGAGCCCCTCAACCAACCTTAAAGAATAGTGGACAGAGTCAATCGGATTAGTCAATCGGAGGGTTAATCAATCATTTCCATAGAATACCGTAATAGTTGGGGAGAGAAGCATTTCTTCAATATGTCAGTGATCCTTAAAGCTCAAGTTCCTCCTTGATAAAATCGCTGTTGTGGTGATTGTATCTGGCATAGTCAAAAGAATCTTAATTCCAGACAATAAAAATTTAGGGGAATAAAGATCATAATGGAACAAAGCTAACGCACTAAATATTCTTATATTTTCAGATTATTGGATTAAAACTTCATTTTCAGAAATACAATTCTACTTTCTAAACAGGAAAATTGAGAATATTCTTAAAAATGAAGAGATAAGTTTATTTATTGGAACAAAAGTAGATATTTTCATAAAAATATAATATCTGGTGATGCAGTGAAATTGGGCGAATTTTGAATGCATTTTAGCTTCAAATTTATTCCAAGCTCCAGGAAAACTAAACATTAGGCTTATTCATGCGAAAATATTTCAACTAGACCTTAAATATATCTTAAAATATTAGATGCTCTATTTCAGATGAAACGATAACATGAAAATAATGAATCTTCCCTATAGGAAAATATTAAAGCTCTATAATTAAAATATTAGATGCTCTATTTCAGATGAAACTATAAAATGAAAATAATGAATGTTCCCTATAGGAAAATATTAAAGAAATGCTAATAATCTATTCAAGTTACATAGACAAGCCAAAGCAAAAAGTAGATAGACAAATCGGCTAGAAAATTGCCTCATTACTTGTTTAGAAGAAGTTAGTTGTCTCACCTTCCGTACGTCGAATTCCTTTTTTCCAGTCTCTGATAGAAGCAGTCGAAACAATAATTTGGCAGACAACGTGGCAACAAATTCGATTTTCTGTCGCGGTCCCAAAACTTTATTTTCCATCCTCCTTCCTTCGAGTTCTTCAGATTCACACAGAAAAAAGAATTCTTCATGATGTGTTCAGACTGACGGGGAAGATTTTCCTCACACAGGTTTTTAGATTCCATGTTTATTGTTTTTGTTTTCTCCTACTCAGCAATTTTCGCTTCTTATGTGTATTTTGGGAGCTGTTTTTTCCTTTGTTGTTGCTTTCATCACTATTGAGTTAAGTACTTCAGAAGTCTATACGCAGATAGAGACAGAGGAGGGAAATAGTTGTCAAATATGTTGTTCCTGTTACCTTTCAAAACATGTGCGAAAAGTTTTGGTATTTTTGTTCTTTCAAATAGTTTTCTCGGGTGATATAAATCAGGTATAAACGATTGTATACGAAATGTGGTTGATATAAAACGTAAATAGGCATTCTATAAGCTTTAAAAGGTTTCATGCAAAGAAATGCGTTCTTCTCTATTTTTAATATCAAGATAAATGAAAGCGAGTATCAAAATCAAAATAAAATATCAGCCATTCTAGGCAAGATATCCATTGCCTTCTATTCATTCTGCAAGATTGAATAAAGAATCTTTGGTGTAAAATATTAAAATTCATTCTTACTGATGAAGCAGTCTTTTTTTTAAATCAATTTTTTTACAATAACCAAAATAAGACCATTTTATTCAAATTCCAATATAATTTGGAAAAATCTAAAAAAAATATTTGAAAATCCAAATTAAAAAGTTTTACTTCTCTATACTGAATATAAGAATCAATTTGACAGTTAAAAATAGTTAGCAATCGATACTTATTATCTTCATCAGGCATTCGAAAGTTTCAGATCTGAAAGGTATTACAATCAGCAAATTTATAATTGAATATTAAATATGCGCTCTGCAGTATTTAGATATCATATCATGCGTGTATATGTTGAAATTAATCAAATGAAGAAAGTCTCGAATGACAGTTCTTTAATAAAGTAATTTAAATGAGGATTTTAAAATTGAAGACTAATTTCATTTTAATTACTGGGTTTTTTCCTAAGAAATTGGCCTTTCTTTTGTACTTAAAATGCTCTTTTTAATATGGTGCTGCTACAGTTTTTCATCGGTGGCCAATGGAGTCTCGTAAGCTCAGAAACAAGCAGTGCTGCATATGTTGTAGGAAATTGTATGCTGATTATTTTGGTATAAAATGATGATATACTAAAAATTGATAGCTTTTGAGTTATAAGCAAAAAACTGGGAAATAGTTTTTCGTGCTTTTTGGCTATAGCTAAAATTCCTACAAACAATTTTTCTGGAAAACCTCAGATTCGTTATCAGCACCACAAAAAATCACACCTTCTACAGAATTTAATTTAAAAATCTACTTAACGGTTGGACTACTGAGGGAAAGCAAAAAAATAGAAAATGAGGAAGTCGAGTCAAGCGAGAGCTGCTCTATGGGCCCCCTAGGAGGGGCAAAACTCTCAGCAGCTCTAGTTTGCCTGTCTCTTAATTCTTGATTTATTTTCCGTCTTCTTTTTACGTTTTTTATTACTTTTTTGACATTTTCGATTAGCACTGAACTCTTTGTTAGAATAGAGTATTCGCACATTACATCACTAAGTTTCAGAAACCTGACGCCTTTTTAAATAGTGCTGATTGGTTGTCGTATTAATGTTTTCTATTCGCTGTTTCACTGTATCATTACGAATCCCCATTGGCTTATTTTCTATCTTTTCAATCCTCTTGAAAATCTATATATGTAAGTGACTTTCATTTTATACTCTCTGTGATTCTGCTTTTCATGTATGATAGACCATGCTGTAAATAAAACCTGCTTTATTCGATCCAAAGGATTCTGAATCTTTTAAAACAGGCATTTTCCACAAAATGAAGTGGTCATAAATCTAACACTCTTAAAGTGGAAAAGTAAGCCAATTCGAATAGAAACTAAAATAAATGCTCATAAAATAATTTCAGGGGGACTGCAGCTCTGTTGGTGGCACTAATTTTAAATTAAGTATGCAGAAAAGAACTGACAGAGATACAGACTGAAAGAAAATCGTAGTCCAAATTCTTAGAATTCGATTTCCTTTTAAAGAGTGATGGAAGTGTTTACTGCAGGGTTTTACAATAATTTTATCGTGGTTGTGACGATAAAGCTAACAAAAAATAATTTGGTACTGTCAAAATGGACTATAAATGTGTACTAGTTTATGTGTTTCCCTTTGCACTGCATAGAAACTAATAACTTGTGTTTGTAATACGGAAATAAGAAGAAAACTAAAGACAAATAAGCTTCACTAAGCGAGTAGGAACTGATTACAAACGCCATCCTCTTAAAAAATAAAACAGATCATGTTAAATAAAATTGCGTGAAACGATTGCATACAAAATATTTGCTGTCGTTCGACAGTTTAATGATATTGAAAAATGATAATTTCTACTAATAATAAAGGAGAATGTGTGTGTGGTGGCGCTCTGTAGGTCAGACCTCTAGACATAGAGCAGTGTTATTTGGCACAAACATACTTCGGAAGGTGTGAATGCGCAAATCGCAGCCATTTTTTTGAAATTTCATTTAGAATTTTAATTAATTGAAAATTAAGCGAAATTTTGGCGTTTTTCCTGAATAGCTTACGAAAATATTATGGCACAGAAATTAATTTTACACCATTTGAAAATTTTAAAAATGATCTTGTCAATGATATCAATTAATATGTCGTACGCTTTTTTCTCTAATTTTAATAAATTTTTAAAAAATATTTTTGGCATAATTTACAACAATACTTTTCATTTTTTTCAACGCATTTCAAACCTTTTTTATTGGTTAAACAAATATTTAATTTTGTGTTTCTCTTCCATTGCTGAAAGCTAAGAAAATATCTGACTGGATTGTACTTTCTTCTTTTATTTGATCAATTTTTCTGTGAAATCTGTAAAGGAAGTCCGCAAGATAGTTAGCATATAATGAAATAATTCAGTAAACTGAAAGATTATCTTTGCTATGTTTAAATTCTTTTCATCAGCGTGTTTTAATCCAATTGACATGCTGCTGGACGTAAAATGTGCCTCTTCTATTTAATGTTGAAATCAAATGCGTATTTTAAGTTAGTGCAGACAAGGATCAGAACAAGTGCAAGGCTACGGAAAGAACGCGGTTAAATTTCTAAAGAAATTTGAAGTTTAAAAATACTTTGATAAGGGAACAATGAATATAAAATTATGCATAATAGATTCAGTTGAAATTTTATTTTGGCGATCAAGCTGATCGCCGTAGGAGGCTAGTATTTTAGTTGTCAGTTCAAAGGTTTAAGGACTGGGCACTTTCTGCTTGTGAATCAATCCATCTATTTCAAAGCAAACAACTACTTATTTCAATTTTCTTAAAAATCTCGAGACATGATTTCAAACTTGCATAAAAAATTTTAAAAGAAAGTTCCCAATGTTTCGTCAGAAGTTATTAAGTACATGCTTATAGTCCAAATTAATTGAATTATTATTTGTATAACCCTCAAAAAAAGCATCTACGAAACTGTCAATTTAATATTACAAAAATTCAACTTCTTATGATATGAAATTTAGTTTCTAAAATAAAGACGAACTTCAATTTAAAATTTATAACTTTTACCAAACATTTCAATTGTGTAGTTCGTCTTTGGCTCAGATATATTCCACTGAGGTCAGCATTTCCAAATGAGTGACATTACTAAAGCATTCGTTTGCATGTATATTAGGGTGGATCGAAAATTCAAAGTGTGGGTAAAATAATCGGCATAGGGTGCAAAAGTTGTCTTTTAAGTGTACTAGCATACATTCAAAATTTTTTCAACTTTGTTTAATATCTTCCGGTGCCCCAAGACGCTTAAATATTTGCAAAAAAACAATTTTTATGCAAATTTCGAATTAAAAATCAAAAATTAAAAATGTGTTACAGAAACGATTTTACAGGGAGAAAGGTAGAGGAAAGGGCGAAGTAATGATAAAAATACCAATAAAAATTGGAAAATTATCGTAATGAAAAAATATCGTGTTTGTTCGATATCACATTTTGTAAGTGAACAAATTTCGATGCATGTCAATGCCAAAAATATATGAAAATTCTACTTGCTGAGTGATTGTTTATAAAAGATCAAATATTTGAAAGGAAAATGGTTATTGGAGAAGTGGACGTAATTGCTACAGAAAAAAAGAGAAAAGGAAAAAAGAAAACAGATGGAAGACAAAAGAATACAACGTAAAATGGTTAAAACTGATGCTGCTCATGCCCAATCATTGGAGCTACTTGAGCTCAACACTATGTCTTCGTCCTTGTATACAGATACGGATGTAATTACCTTGGAATATCAATCATAAAATCGTTTAGATCTCCCTACCTTAGCAATGGTATGTGATTGATACGGAATTTCAGATAGAGCAGCTGCTTCATTTGCAAGTGCTGTTTTACAAGACATTGGAATTGGACACGAAGGAGAGGCTTCGCATGTGGTAGATCGCAATAAAATTCGTAGACATCTTAAAAAGCTTTAAAATTCAGTTGAAGAGTCTACTAAGTTAACAGTGTCTTGATCTCTTTTAACCGGATTATATTTCGATGGAAGAAAAGACAACACAAAAGTGCTAATTAATAAGGACACAAAGTACTACCCAAAGACCACGAAGGAGGAGCATTATACTCTTGTAAACGAACCTAACTCTGTGTATATCGGACATGTTACTGCTGCAACAGGAGGAGCTAAAGCCATAGAAGAAGCAAAACTCAATTTTTTTTGCATCAAATAATCTGCAATTAAATGGGCTAACAGTAATTGGATGCGATGGAACAAATGTTAATACTGGGCGCAGGGGAGGTATTATTCGCTTGACAGAACTGACCTCAATAGACCATTACAATGGTGAATTTGTTTGCTTCAAAAAAATGAGTTACCTTCCCGTCATCTACTAAATTCTTTGGATGGTGCAACAACTCATCCTAAAGAATTTTGTCGACCAATTGATAAAGCAATCAGAACCTGCGAGGTAATTTACCGAACCTGTAGCTAATTTTTCTTCTATAAGTGTGGAGAATATGCCACATAATATAGATAGAATGGTTCTCAGCAATTATCAGCAATATCTATGTGATATTTACCAAGAGATATCACGTGGTGAATGTTATTCTGATCTGGTATTAAGAAAGCTTGGTCCAGTTGCTCACTCAAGGTGGCTAACAATTGCAGGTAGAATTTTAAGGTTGTATGTGGTCACAGAAAAACATCTGACAATTTTATTAATCCTGCAACATATATTATGAAGGTGTATGCAACTTGTATGGTTCCAAGTCAAGACAAAGCCCTCCATAGCAGAAGGAGCACTGCATATTTGGAGACTTATTTCATTTTTTAGATATTTGGAACCCAATTTAAGAAACATAGTACACACTTTTATTCAACGAAATAGCTTCTTTTGTCATCCTGAAAATTTGCTATTGTCAATGCTCATAGATAACAGAGAGAATATAAGGTCTTTAGCACTACGAAAACTAATTTGTACTAGAAATGAAAACAGAGGATCATCAGAATAAGAAGTTTTCAAGTACCAAAAATAGACTTTAAAGCAAAGGATGTTTTTGCACTTATTAACTGGCAACGAGTTGGATCTTTTGAACCACCTCTTTTGATGAATGTGCCATTTAAAGAAATTGATTCCATGGTAAAAGTTAGACGGAGGAATAGTCAAAATATCCATGCCATACCCAAGCGGTAGAAAGATGTTTTCGCTTAGTGTCTAAAGCGTCGGAAAGTGTATATGAAGAGAAGAGACACGTCTTCATATTGAATAGGATACAATCAAGAAGTCTTATCAAGCATTATAATACCAAAAAGGATTACATCCTTTAGAAATATGTAAATCTTCAAACTAATAGAATTAAAAAATCTATGATGTAAGTTCACTTTTCATAAGTTTTGTGATTTATTGCTTGACTATTAAATTTACACTTCATGTATTATTATAAAATTATAATTATTTATAATTTTACACTTTAATACTTGAATAATCTAACAATTTTTCAAATATTTTTCATTAATTCACAATTTTTAATAGATATTTGTAAAAATGTCAATTTTTAACTTTTTGGGGGCTTTCGGGCCACCAGAAGGTATGAATGAATTTTCATAATAATGAAAAAACGTAAATTAATATACCCAAATCAAAACTTTCTTACCCGGAGCTAAAGGAAATTTTAAAAATATTTTTTTTATAAATTTCCAAAAAAAAATGTCATTTTTAACTATTTTTGGGGTACTTGGGGCACTGGAAGATATGAATGGATTTCAATAAAAAAAATATATGTAAACTAATATACCTAAGAGACAACTTTCCCACCCCATGCCAAAAATAATTTCAAAACAAAACAAAAAAAAATTGTAAATTTTCATAAAAAATTCAATTTTTAGCTATTTTTGAGACGCTTGGGGCACCGGAAGATATAAATGAATTTCAATAAAAAAAATTATATAAACTAATATACTTAAGACACAACTTTCCCGCCCCATGCCAAAACTAATTTCAAAAAAAAAAAATTTTCCTATACTTTTCGATCCACCCTAATGTATATCTAAAATATACAGAACAAAGAAGCGAACTCAGATGTTTAACCGAATATAGTTAAGATTTCTTAGAAAACGAAATAGGGATAAAATTTTATGCGAGAAGAAACATGACCGTGTACCCCACGAACACCACTTTCTTATTAAAATTTTTCCCTTAGACCGTCTGTATTTCTTTTCGGGAAGATTGACTGGAACTTTCGTCTTTTCCTTCTTTTGCTCTTTTGGGATTTTGCCTGAATTGAGATTTTTGTTGTAGTCAATGGCGAAATATGCAAAATCTTATATTTTGAAGAAAATTCATACAACTTGACTTGTTTCATGCTTGCAGAAAAAAAACTTTTTGAATTAATTTTTGACTCAGTTCCTGATGTCGCAATTTTGTACACTTTGTTATTCTTGATGACAAGACATTACTTTAACATTTTCGGAGCATAATTATCAATCGGTTACTTTAATTAATTTTTGATTTTCTGTGTGTGGAACCACCTGGTAATGAAAGTGAGAAAAAATTGATTTCGAGATTCCATAATTTAATAATAATTAATTCCATATTTTAATAATAAATAATAAACTAAAAAGGTCCTAAATAGGGACGTCAGGATTCGGAGGATAAAATATAATTTTTTCAGGCAAAATTTTTTTAAGTAACATTCCAGTTTATTTCACGACATGTAATATTATATTTTCAAGAATGCAAAGTATTATTTAAAAAATGCGACTTGGATATCAATGGATTAAAAATAAAATATTCTTCTTTTAGTACACTAATAAAAGTGTGTTTTCGAAAACTGTTTTACTAAATTTATTTTCTTTATCTCATAATCGAATTATCGCACTCTATCTTTGTAAAGGGATTCATATTACTTTTTCTTTGCAAATAACTGTAGAATCTGTTCCAATTTCAACTGTTCTTCTGTGTTCATTTGTTATGCAAAATATTTAATTTTGAAGAAGGACAGATTTCACCTCTGGGTGTCACACACAGACACACACACACGCACACGCGCGCGCACACACACATACAATGGAATGGTGAAATCTTTCTTAGACCCGAAACAATTCTGTAATTTTTAATCGAAATTTTTTTTAAGTTACGAACTTCTTCTAGCAATGATTAACATATAAGTAATAAGAATAATTGAATACACAACATTCAAAGTATTAAAGCTTAGTAGTGTGTCTTTTTTCTAACTTCCGCATTTTTTATGCAATAACTGACAAAAAATCGAAAATTTTCACCTCTTGTGATTCCTATGGACGAGTTTTATGGTTTGTTTATTTACATTAAAAACCTTGACTTTATTTCCTTGTATGTTGGACTTCCGCATTAAAAATCCATTGACTTAGCCTTACACCGGAAATACGTATTACAGGCATGTAAACAAACCAGAAAACTCCATTCCTTTGCACAAATATTTTATTGCCTTATGTGCCTGCAAAAGATATTTTCCTAAAAATATATTTTTGGCAACTCGGCATATGCAGGTAAGCAAGAAAGCAAAAGCCAAAGAAACAATTATAAATATTTTTATTAACGAATAAAAAAACAATAGATCATTTTTTTCTTCAGAATCAGGGTGGTAATCTTATATTTTGATAATTTACTTTTAAACTTTATGTAAAGCAAGCATGTGTAGAATTCAGAAGCTCGAATTGTTTTTGCATGCTTCCCAAACATCTTTCAAGTTTAAAATGCCATATCGTTCTGGAAGCTATCCTTCGTTCACAGAATTAAAAGGCGAAATAATTAATATAAATTATGTTGTTGACAGTAGGAAACTACAACGATTATATGATAATATTTATTCAAGTCTGGAACCAAAACAAAAAAATAACTCCATACATTTAGTGTATATTCATTATCTTTTTATTTAGTGCAAACCATCTAAACTTACAAGCCGATGTTAGGCATTCTATAATTATTAAAACTTGGAAAAGGCAGTTTTGTAATTATAACTTTCTAATACAAAAGAGGAACAAAATTCAGTTTTAGTGTTTCTGAGAATACAACTTCTTTCAATCTTACGAAAACACAAACTTTAACATAAAACTCGCCATCTATTCCTTTCAACTGAATATAAGAAGAACCTTCCTCAGTTGCTGCACTTTCATTTAGATATTTTCTACTTTGGTCAAATTGAACAAGTTCACAATTTTACATCCATAATTTTTGTCATGCAGATCTGCACTGAGCAGTCCCAGGAAGCGTGTTTAGACGTCATATCGATTACAGCAAGAACCTTCTTTGAATACTAGATAAGGGTAAAAAGAAGTTTAAAAGAGAGGACATACCAGCGCCAAAGTCTTATTTAAATGTTCCTTTAGACTATTTGTTTCTCTTCTACTGCCAGGATGAGTATTTTATGCTCTCAGTCTTGGAGTCTACGTAATTTAAGTCTTGTCGTCGTTGGACTTCTTTGCCCAATCCTTTCTTTTTGTTATTCTTGTGGTAGGATTTGTACAACACGTTCTACGAAAGGAAAATATTTTCATTTATGAAAGTAAAATAATTTCTAAAATGTAGGATTGTTTTCTGTAGGCATGGTATAAACAGATCAGCTTCTTGCGTGGACAGCTCTGATTTCATGCAATAACGAAGAACGATGAAATTCGAAAATTTCAATAAATAAGATAATGATTTTATACATCTATATTTTAAACAATAGATAATCTTTCATGAACATTAAAGAATTTTGTTACTCTAAAAATCTATTAATGTAAAAACATTAAACAAGAAAGTATATATGAATTCAAAGTAGAAAAAATTGTAAGCAGTTCTTTGTAAATGTCATTAAAGAGAAATACTTTGGCATACCATCTTTGAGAACATAATTTCTTTACCTTTCTCAACTCATAGAACAAAGACAGTTACAGAAATATTGACATCTTGTAATGAAATATTGACTTTTTAAGTACGTTCATTCATTATTAATTAAGTATTAATTAATATTTCATAAGACGATTAATTAACATCACATAATTAATATCATAATTAAATATCTTATGATGTTAATTGTAAAAATCATATTGTGAAATTGTAACATTGTTTTCCAAAGAAGGTGGCATTCTGAATTATATTTCTTTTCTGATATTGTGTGTGATAGAAAGTATGCTCCGGCAGGGATTTCACAACTCAAATAATCGTTAAAAATTCATTAAAAACAAATTATGTTTTGTGAAAAACAACTCGATTCTTAGAAACATATTCTTAAAATTTAAAAAAATAGACTCACACCGCGTAAACCTTAACTCTGGTTAAACTGAAAAATCCATTATTGGAAAGATCAATATTTACAAGGAATATCCAGACAATTTTTAAGAATACTTACACATCTCAAAATACCTAATATTATTTTTTTTGACATGGTAGGAACATTTTTCTTATATAGAAAATGAAATGAATCATCAGTGAAATTTCCTTCCAGGTTCCAGTAATAATGATTCATTATTAATAGTTCTATACACGGATTTAAACTGATTTAATTTTACACTGCATTTTTACCTATTGGCTAAACACACTAATAGAAATATACAAGATGATCGTAATTAAACTTTGCCTACTCAGAGCACTTTGCAGCTGTAACTAAAATGCTGATTGATTCGAAAATTTGTAGATAGACAATTCAAAAGATGCGCTAAAGGATTCTGCAAAAAAAGTTTAAAAATTCCCGCTAGGGCATGCATTACGGCGATAATGCTTGAAAAGACATGCAATAAATAGCTGTGGTCTATTTTACCATTTTGAAGCATTATGGTATTTAAAACTGTTATTTTTACATTTTGAAGCATTATGACAATACAAATAATGATATGTGTGGCACTGCAAGTGAAGAAGAAAGCAATCTGATTTGCATAAGCAGATGGATTGAGCGGGAGTTCCTTGATATAAAAAGGAGGAGTTCGAGTGAGTAGCACTTTTCAGTTACAAATGGTTATTATTTTACCAGAATTTGCATTAATTTTGAAACTATTTTACGAAAACCAGGGAGAAACTGTAGCAGCTCATAGTCAATTTCGATATAGAGAGAAGTTGCGCCGGGGACTAATGTCTCGATTTGAAAACATTGGATTGTTATGCGTTCAACGTGACAGAGGGCGAAAGCCTATCTGTGCAGAAGTCTTTTCAGAGGTAGAAACAGCCGTTGTGAAGCGTCACTGACGAATTATCATGGCGTCAGTAGTGCACGTGCAGTGTCATGACAATTATACATAGCGTGTAGAACAGCGTGGCATATACTGAGAAAAAATAGTTCACTTTTTCCGTATAAGATCAGCCAGAACCATCAACTGCTCGTTACCAACATTGACGTCGCTTATCTTTTGTACTGACTTTTCTTGCCCGAATAGAAATCGATTACTCCTGGCCGTTGAATATTCTCTGGAGTGACGAAGCCCATTTTCATCTCAACGGAACGGTGAACACCGAAAATTGTCGAATTCGGGCCATGGAAAATCCACGTGCCTTCCACACAATTCCACTACATTCGCCTACAATTACCGTCTGCTGTGGGTTCATTTCGCAATTCTTCGAAGAAAATGACGATAGTAGCCATGTAAAATGTTCTGTAACGGCCCTCAGATATCGTGACATGCTCGGCAGTTTTGTCCTACCTCAACTTCAGCAGCGTCAATGCCTTACATCTAACATGTTTATTCAGGATGGTGCCCCTCCAAACAGTGGACAATGTGATCAGAGGTTTGGGCGGCAACATTTTACCGATGACAGGGTGATTATCTGTTCAATTCTCACTCTTTCGCAGGCCCATTCTCCCGATCTCACTCCGCGTGATTTTTGGTTAAGGGACCATCTAAAGTTCGTGGTTTATATGGAGAATGTAGAAACGTTAGATGACGTGAAGGACATGTGCGACAGATCACTGGCGATCAGCTGTTGACCACACTGCTCATCGGCTGCACATTTTACAAGGTAATTAGGGGCTCCGCATTGAACAATATGCTGTATATAGCTAAACAGTATGTAATAAATAAACGATACTTGTATTGCAATTGTAGCTTGTTTGTATTTCGATGTAATGCGTCCCAAGCGGAAATTTTTGGAACTTTTAAATAATAATATAATATTATTTAAAAATTTCTAAAATTCTTTAATATATCATCGCATAATTTGAATTGTCTATCTACAAATTTTCGAATCAATTCACACCTTAGTTACAGCTACAGAATGCTCTAAATAGGCAAAGTTTAATTACGATCACCAAGTATATTAGGGCGGCTTGGAAAATCTTAAAACGTTGTACTGTCGTGTGAAAAAGTTTTTATTCCAATCATTAAAAAGTTTACAAAATCTTATAACTTTGAATTGATATCTTCTGTCGCCTCAATGGGCTGAAAGTTGTGAAAATTGCACTAAAAATGGTTAAAATTGAAATTGAAAAATAATCACAGATTTTGTTGATCGGTTTGCGGTTACTATATTTTGACAACAAGACCTTTAAAAGGCTTTAGAATTATAGGATAATATCTTCTGTCGCCTCCACGCCACAACTTCGGAAGAACAATTGTAGAAGAGCATTACTGTTTTGGAGTCTGGTTCCACTCACATGAGGCATATATCTCACACCTTAAAACGGATATAGTCTTTATAAATCCTATAACATTTATGAATACGTAACCAATGCGTTATTGGATGATTTTTGCAACGTTATTGTTCTGGGATGTGACGGCACATTCGTAAATACTGAAGTGTTTAATGGTGTAATTCGCAAGCTTCAAATGAAACCTCCTCGACCAATTCAATGGATTATCTGCTTACTTTATTTGAATAAGTTAAAATTACGACACCTATCTGAGTAGATAGATGTCAAGTCTTCTGGTCCCTTGTGTTTCACAGGAAACATTTAACGAAACCTGAAAGGATTCGAGAAGATTCCACTTGTTGCTTTTAATAGTAATAAATGCGATTTGCCAGGCATTGGTCTCAGTATCCTAAATTGTGATCAGAAATACTTATTAGACATTTGTACAGACGTTAGTTCTTGCGTTTATTCTTCAGATCTAGGAAAGTGTCAACCAGGAACGTTGAATTTGGCCAGCTGCCTAATAACTGCTGATCGAATATTCAAGTTTTGTATACCAACATCAGATCCATCAAATGAGTTGCTAACTTTGGTTGTATTTATTCTAAGAGTCTATTCACCCTCATGTTCCGAATTAACGTTCATCATTCCATAAAGGACGGTGCTAGACACTTTTCATGAGCTCATCTTGGTACTTTACTAAAAATTATCGTGACATAATTAAACAATAATTTCTCGCAACGTTACTTTGCGGCTCCAGAAAACATACTTTAGGCGATGTTAACTGATGAGAATTTCCATTAAAAGATAAAAGATACTTCGATTTTTTTGGAGACTCTCTAATATATATATACATATTTATTAATAACTAATTTAATAACATAATATTAATATTAATATTAATATATATATATATATATATATATATATATATATAAGAACAGTATTTCTTCCTATTGAGACTTTTGACTTCAAAGATCTTTTTACAAGCATTCCTCTAGCCACTCTTCGAGAGGTGCTTAACTCTTACTTTTTTGATTACAAAAATATTCTCAATATTTCTTTTGAGTATTGGGATAAATTATGTAATTTTTGCATATTTAATAATTTTATTTACAATGGGGAAAGTATTTTTCTCCAATCACATGGCATTCCTCAAGGATCTTCATTTTCTTCTATTACAGCTAACCTCTTCCTTCATTATTTTGAGAAGAATTATTTACTTCTTCATCCTCAGGCTTTCAGATTCGTAGATGATCTTATTGTTTTTAATCATGGATCATTTAATATTACGTGGCAAAATATTTATCCTTCAGCCTTGCTTCTTAAACAAACAAACTGTAATCAGTTTGAAGCGGATTTCTTAGATCTGGATATTAAACTTATTGATAATAACTTTTGTATCGATATCTTTGACAAAAGAATGGATTTTAATTTTTGTGTCAACCGACTTTCATATTGGTCTTCTAATATTTCTATTAAGATTTATAGAAACACTATTATCTCTCAATTTTCTCGCATTAGATCTATTAGTTCGAACGAAATTTCAAAATCTAGACAATTAAAGCTTTTGTATGATCAACTTTTAAATAATGGTATTCCCGAGAACTTTGTGCGACGATATCTCAAGCAGTGATTTCAGAGCTACTGACAAAGCCTCTTTCTCCTTTTCTTTCTCTTTCCTCTGTTTGGCAACGGCGATAACTGGTTTGGCGTTCTTTTTCCTCGTGGTCGCGGTAGCGTTTCCCTTGCCATGGTAAGCATATTTCGCTTTATTTTATTATTTTTTATGTTACGACTGTTTTTTATTCTAGGTATTTTTGTATTCGGATTTTTTGTATTTGTATTCGGATTTTTGTATTTGATTCTTTTTAAATCTTCTTATATGTATTTATATTTTTTATTCAAGAAATCTTCCATCTTCCATTTTCGTCTATTTTGTGTTTTTAGAGGGGATGACGGCAATTTTTAACGGATTTCGTTTGTCGTCAGCAGAAAAAAGCACAAATTAATATCATGAGCGAGCTTCCCTTCCTGACGAGCGGCTCGCCATGATATTTTTTTCAATTTTTTTTGGTTTTTTCTGGTTTTTGTCTATTTAGCCATTTTGTCCTTTTTTACTTTTTTTGAGTTTTTATTTTGTGTTTATATGTTGGTTTTGATATATATATATATATATACTTTAGAAATAAAAATTATTTCCATCAATCAGACTTCAGGCATTTAAAAACTTACAATTGAACGTTTTTTCAACAGTTTCATTAGCCTTAACTTCATTCCAACAAACTTCTAAATATCCATATATATATCCAAACAAACTTCCATATCCTTATAGAATTGCTTCACCACATGTATACACACTGTTTACAATAATTATTTAGCCAAGAAAAATATAACTTTTATCTCTGAGTAGATATTTATATGTTAAAACCTCAGGAAATTTGAGTTTTCGAAAAATGATTTAACCCATTTCACAAACTATTATTTTAAAAAAGGACAGTTTAAGGTGACAAATGGCTTTAAACATGTTCATATTCACTATTCAAATTTAAAACCCACAATAATTATTTACATTTACCTTCATAAAATTAACAAAAAGTCGTTTTTCAAAATTTGTAAAAATTTCTAAAATTCTTGTTTTTTATACCAAAATTTTAAACATGCTTTTTTCATAGAAATAATGATCAGAGAAGCCTCGGTACATGTATACACACTCGCTGCAATAATTATTTTGCGAAGAAAGTTAAAACATTTCTCTCTGGGTAGCTATTTATGTATTAAAACCTCAGAAAATTTGAGTTTTTGAAAAATGATTTAACCCATTTTACAAATTTTTAGCTTAAAGAGGACATTTTACAGTGGCAAATGGCTTTAAACATGTTCAGATTCACAATTCAAAGTTTTAACCGATAATAATTATGTACTTTTAACTTTATAAAATTAACAAAATAGCCTTTTTTCAAAATTTTTAAAAATTTCTAAAATTCTTGTTTTTGACATCAAAATTTTAAACATGCTTTTTTACGCAGAGATAATGATCAGAAAAGTTTCTCCCTATGTATACACATTTACTGCAATAATTATTTAGCTAAGAAAGTTATAACTTTTAAACCTCAGAAAATTTAAGGTATCGAAAGATGAGTTAACCTATTTCATAAACTTTTAGCTTATAAAGGACACTTTACCGTTTACTTTTTCCGTTATAAATTTGATAATATGCCTTTTTGATAAATTTAAAAAAATTCTAAAATTCTTGCTTTTTACACTGAAATTTTAAACATGCTTTTTTCCGCAGAAATATTGATCAGAAAAGCTTTGCCACTTGTATACACACTCACTAAAATAATTATTTAGCCAAGAAAGTTATGACTTTTCTCGTTGGGTAGATATATTAAAACCTCAGAGAATTTAAGTTTTGGAAAGATGAGTTAACCCATTCCACAAACTTTTATATTAAAAAGGACACTTTAAAGTCATAAATGGCTTTAAACATCTTCAGATTCACTATTCAAATTATAATCCATAAGAATTATTTACTTTTAACTTTATAAAATTAACAAAGTATCCTTTTTTCAAAATTTCAGAAATTCTTCCTTTCAACACCAAAATTTTAAACATGCTTTTTTCCACTGAAATAATGATCAGAAAATTTCCCCAACACGGATAAATGAACTGAGTCCTCTTATAGTCAAATATTTTCCTTTAGCTCGGGAACTACGTTCCGTACACAAAAACGCTTGACTCTATTTTGTGTATTCCAATTGCATTGTCTAAGGAAAGATTCCTTAATGGTTTCAGTTGTTCAAGAGTTCTATTTTTTGACGATTTCGATATGTAATTCAAACTGCCCGACTGAAACTCCTTTTGAAAAACGCCGTTGTCTCAAATCAAATCAAACTAAATATTCCGAATCGAATGTAAATAAAACAAACTTGCGAGCTGTTGCCAAACGGTGATTAAGAAACTCGACCCTTTTTTTGTCGCCACGTAAGAGAATTATATATAGAGAGACTAAGTTTTGTCTTGCATACTGATAACGATTTCAGGAGACTAATTTCCAAAGCACTAAGAATATAATCTGTAGTAATTTAAATTTAAAAAAAAATTTTAAGCACTCTTAACTCAAACTTTTGGAGTATTAACTTTAATTATGAACATATATTATTATTTTAGATATACATTTATAAATTACAGGTTACAGAGGTTACCTGTTCAATAAACATGCATTTATTAAAGAAAAGTAAATTCATATAAAACTACAGTAAAAAAGGCATATATGATATTGCTATCTGTTGTTACAAAATAATAAATTCTGTTTTTTTATACATTTAAATATTTATTTGTAACTAGCGTCGAAGTGTTTATTCCTAAGAATTACACTCTCAATGATACATTAAATCTCATTTACTACGAGTATTTTCAATTCTATGCTTTCCCGAATGGACATAAAATCAATATTAGTTTTTAATTCTTTTGTACATCAAAAATCAATATTAGTTTTTAATTCTTTTGTATATCAAAAATCAATATTAGTTTTTAATTCTTTTCTATATCAAAAATCGATATTAGTTTTAAATGCTTACTCATAAGAAAAACTGTCAATAACCATGCGGAATTTTTGGTTAATAGCGATAGTTCAAGCATTCTTGTGAGAAATTAATTCTTATTTTTCATCAAAACATTCTTAAAAATCAATCTCAGGAGTAGAATATGCGTGATTATTAAGAGAGAAAAAGTTTTATGGAACTGTCAACTGGAATGCAAACCTTTTTTTTATGCGTGTTTTGCTGTTTTTACAGCTATTGGAAATTCTTCGTTCAATATTGATTTCTTTCCTTTGGGATGTTAAAAGATTCAAACTTCCTGTTGTAGAATAATAATCAGAGCAAAATTATTTATCTAAAAACATGTTTGATAAATGCCAAACCCCTTCACATTACATAGAACATCTATATAAAATGCTAAATGAGTTATGGCCACTTTATTAGAAAGGTCTTTCATTATTAAAACGTCAATACTGAAATATAATAGGAAATGGAGCCTAAAATATATTTATATTGTTTCAAAAATCGTCCGGTGAGTATACGGTGAATGAAGTCCAAAAAGCTGGGGAATTTAACATGACGCTTTATTCCATGAATATTCCAGAAAATACAAAGCACAGGTAGCAAGCCAATAGTAAATTACTAATACAGTGGTACCTCCCTTAACGGACACTCCTGAATAGCGGACACCTCTAATTAACGGACATTTTTACGAGTCCCAGTCCTTTTATATAGGACAATCCATGTTATTCCCTCTGGATAGCGGACACTCCGAATAGCGGACAAGTATTTTTGAAAAACTTTAAATTATTTTGGCAAACATTTCAAAATTATTCTAACAAGCAATCAAAAAATATATTTTTAAACATCTTTACAGCGAACTTTTCCCGACTCCTCCCTTCCGTGCTTGACACAATGGAATTCGACCCTAAAATGTGCACAATGGTATTCTTCTGCCCCCCTCACCCTTTCTTTCTTCCTATTCTTACAAAACTCCCCGTGTTTCTTGGAATTTAGAGGCGCGAAATCTGTTTGGGGGGCTTGGTCGTTGGTCATTGGCGAGGCTAAAACTTTACTTGTTAATTCAGTTTAATCCGACAGTGCAAACTGATTAAAATGACGTCGAAAAGGGAGAGACTGAATTTCAAAGAAAAAATTGACGTTTTGAAAGTTATTGAAAAAGAAAAGCTGAGCGTTCGTAGACTTGCCGAACGTTTCCACGTTGGTAAAATTCAGATTAGTGAACTTCTGAAGGATAAAGAAGGAATTCGAAAAATGTGGGTTCTGAATTCGAACGAAAATTTGAAAAATTTGAAGTTTCGTAAGATAGAAACAAGCGAAATTGACGAAGTGTTGATGAAATGGTTCCGTTCTGCTCGTGCAAAGAACATTCCTGTAAATGGTGTTTTGCTCCAAGAAAAAGCCAGATAAGTCGGTGAAAGTTTGGGATTAGAAACATTTAAGGCCTCAAATGGATGGCTGGAAAAATTCCGGACACGTCACAACATATCTTTTAAACAGATTTGTGGCGAAGAAAAATCTGTAAATCCAAATGAAGTAACAGATTGGTTTGGAAAGCTTAAATCTTTGCTTAAAGGATATGATGACAGAGACATTTTCAATGCCGATGAGACTGGCCTCTTTTACCGCGTCCTTCCGGAAAAGACCTTATGTTTAGAGGGTGAAAAATGTAGTGGCGGGAAAATTTCAAAAGAGCGGCTCACTCTTTTGCTTTGTTGCAACATGCTGGAAGACTTCGAAATTCCAGTTGTTATTGGAAAAGCTAAGAAGCCTAGATGTTTCAAGAACATTGATGTACGAAAACTTAGTGTTTCGTGGAAGTCAAATAAGAAAGTGTGGATAATCACTGAGATAATGAGCGATTGGTTGGTGGAGTTAGACAAAAGAAAAATGAAAAAACAAAAGAGAAAAATGTCTGTTCCTGGGCAATGCTTCTTCCCATCCTCATAATTTAAAGCTCAAAAATATTAATTTAGTTTTCTTGCCTCCTAACACCACTTCGATGCTACAGCCACTTGATCAGGGAATTGTCAGTAGCTTTAAAATAGGAGACATAAAGCTACTTTTGAGACATGTGCTTTCACAGATTTCCTCCTGAAAATCCAGCGAAGAGTTGGCAAAATCGGTATCGGTTTTGGATGCAATTTCCTGGACTACGTCAGCCCTTAAAAAGGTGGAACCTGGGTGCGTTCTAAAATATTTTAAGAAGGCGGGATTTTTGAGTACAAGCGAAGTGGCAACTGACAGTACTACTGAAAAAAACGAAAGAGAACTTGCGGATCTAGTAGCCAATTTGGATTCAAATGTCAGCGTTGAAGAGTATGTCAAGATCGACGACGATTTATCCATTGAGGAAGAAAACCTGCATGTTTCCAACTTCATTCATTGAGACACAACTGTAGCACTGGCCCTTTCTGAGGATGATGATGAGGAATCGCCAATGGAAGACTGCAAAATCAAAGATTATTCGGAAGCACTGAAATACAGCGAACAATTAAAACAGTTCTTTCTGAACAATGAAGATTCCGAGGGACTAGCAAAGCTAAATCCTATGAACATTCACCTTGAAAAACAGGATTGCTGTGTAAAAAAGAGAAATCAAACTTTGTTAACAGATTTTTTCAAGTAGTAATTAAAATACTATGCATTGTATTTTGGGATAATTTAACCCCTTAACTGGTTTGTTTTCTCAACTATCTAATTAGATGATACCTTCTATTTTGAGAATGCGCTGTCATTTTAATTCTGTTGAGAACCTAAAAGACAGTTGAAATGCTTATGGATTGCACGTAATTTTTGTATCGAATTATAACGTCTGTGGATGACTTTTAGTTTTTAAGTTTAAAATTGCAGTAATTCGATGCACGTACAGCGTACGGGCAAACCAGTTAAGGGGTTAAAACAAGATAAAAGGATTAGCACACAATTAACAGGTAAAGTAGTAAATAGTTATTATTTTCTTACCTAATTAATTTTTCCTTTTTAATTAAATTTGCAGCCATAATTTTCAATCAAATGTCAAACAGAAGTGCAAAAGCTTTTTTATTAAAAGGTTGTCCTCCCCAATACCGGACACCTCTTAATAACGGACAAAACTTTTGGTCCCGTGACTGTCCGCTTTTCGGAGGTACCACTGTATAAACAGAAACAGCAGCATCAATAACGGTCAACGTCTAATAGCTGACAAACTCACACTACGATGTAAACTCCAAAGAGAACAACTGGTTTGGGCATCTCGGGTTTATATAGATTTCCGACAAGACGTGACGTCTCACGGAAATTTCTAGAAAGATCTCCAGATCTTGGTTCCTAAGAGAGATAGGGCCATAATTCTTGTACTTTCTAAAACCTTCATTTTGTCGCCAAATTGTCGCCCAGATGAGGGGTCATTTGCTTACATCAGATAAGAATCTGCGAATCTCTCTTTTCTACCATAAGACTAACATGGCAGGGAAACGGTATTACATTTTCTTAACGATATTAATTACAAGAGAACAAAATTTCTCTAAATTTGTATTTAAAAAAATAAGAATAAGTAATGTTTGGATGTGAAGGAACTTTGCAAGGCTGGTGTGGAAATATGAGACAAAATGGAGACTCTTACTTCCTTTGTTATTTGATCATGTCTCAAAATTTCAAGTTCTTCCTCAATATAACCTTCAAATAACTTCGAAATAGGGCGTTTATCTAATTAAACAAAAACATGAACTATTTCGAAGAGCGTTTTCCGATATTTCATCCTTTCAACATTGTCTCCTTCTTTAAGTCTGTTTCACTCTCTAAATAAGTTTTCACGACCAGACAAATAAAACTCTGTTTGTAATATTTTACTTATATTTTATTGATTTATAGAAAATCCAAAAAGAAGTAATATGTCTCGCCAACTTGTATAATAAGATCGTAAAATTGAAGAAACATAATTTTTCTTTGCCTCTTCAGATATGAGACATTATGTTTGAAATCAATACTCATTTACTATTTCATTTTTTGTATAAAATGGAAATCAAAAACTTATGAAAAGATATAAATGTGAATCAGTTTCAAATTTTATGTTGAGCAACTATTTTAAATCACAGCATATTTAATTTTATAAAGACTTATATATAATAAACTTCACATAGAATGCATAATATGAAGCTAATTGTGTTAAAAATGTCTTACAAATCGATTAACATTTTAGGATTTCTGTTAAGGTATAAACAAAGTAATCAGAATCATCCTGTAGCTATGGAATGCAACGAAAATCATCAAAAACTATTATTTTATATAGCATAAAAAAATTGATATTCTTTAGCTTTCTGTATGAAGAATACAGTAAAAAGTGTTCACATTATTTTCGTATAAATATCTAGAATCTAAAAATGTTTCCAATCAGCAGAAATACCTGCCACCAGGTAATAGGCCGTTAACTTTTTCAATAATGAAAAGCCTCAAATTCCCGTTCAACCAATGAACGACGGTCGACCGAAGCGCTAGGACATCCCTGCGGAATTTAAATCCCCTTTCGTTCAGCGTGGTTAACAGAATACACGAAGTGTGCGCTTTGTTCGTTATTGTCAACCGAAACCATTTCCTTGTAACAATTCCCCCTATTTGCCATCAACTAAGAGGGGTCCTCTTTTGTATTAAGGCATTAGGAATGAAAGCTGTATTTGTTGTTTTTCAGGAGATAGGTTATTTCTGTTATCTTTGACCAGGAACTCGACAGTTCCAGTTTTCTGAGGTCTCTGAGCTCCAAATATTTTAAGAATCAGAGGATTAAACTCGAAGCATGGGAGATCGGCCGTCACTCATTGCAACAGTGAATTCTGTGCTTCTTTCAAAATAGGCTCCTTTCCTGCGCGGTCTTTCATCATAGCGATATGTCCGTCCAGTATCAAAAAGAGGCATTAATTTGCTTATATAGCTTAATCAAAAGACTTGGGTCGTGTGAATTATTGTATCATAGCCAAAAATGATGGAAAGAGCGTCTGACTAAAACATCGGACCTGGTATTAATTACATATCCAGGAGATTTCCTGGAGATCACCATCTTCCATCCTCAGATCAATTATCCTCGGACCGTTCTGCTAGTCTTTCCTTCAGTCGTCTGTCCTTCCCTGAGGGATTCGTTTTCTGCTTCTCTCACCCATTTTTAACTACCCTCTTATCTTACACGCTGTTCGTCATGCATATCTGATTCTAAGGGCTTCGGTAATTTCCGCTTTTTACTTTTTGAAGAAGATTATCATCTACTTTTGCATTTGGTCCAGGATGGTGGATGGTGGTCACTCATTCCGAAAGAAGAAACTTCATAACTTTAGTCATCTTAATGCCCTGTTTTGAATGAACTTGAGAGTTATATTAAGGCGGACGTCGTAATTTTGAACGGAATTCAGATAAAGAGGACAACACCTGAGCTGGCAACCCTTCTCCAAACGTACGCACCACACCAGCCAGAGGACGTTTGACCCACTCCAGATTCAGCATGCACCAGGCACACAAACACTTTGGATCTTCAGCGAAATCAGGTTTCGAAGCTGGGACCTTACCGCTAGGCCACCACGGTAAGTCCATAAGACTGGCTGCCAAAGGACATCACATGGGTTTCTAACAAAGGAATCTCATAAAATTTCGTCTTCTTCTATCTCATCTTCTCGAGATGAGGATTTTTGAAGAGAACTATAAGACATTATAAAAAATATAATTCTTTTGCAATTTTGCAATCATATTATTCGATAATAATTTCGTGTATCCATTATGAAAACAGAATGCATTTATATTAAAGAAAACAAATTTCCAATGAAAAAAATATATTCTCATTTTCAAATTTTACAGAAGTAAAGTTTACGGAGGTTTCTCTAATGTTGCATCTTCTCATGCTGATCGTCTTACTTGACGATTATATTTTCTTGGCAGTTATTTTTTCTTCTTTATGTACGTTCCCTAGACAAGACAAATAAAAAGTTTCTTTTTTCAAAATTCTACTCTCATATTATAGAGAAACATAGACGGGAAAGTAAAGCGAGTCTCGTCAGCTTGCTTTATATGATTCTGAAATGAAGAAAACACGAATCTAAGATAAGGGTTTTTTCCCCTTCAAGAATTCAAAATGCATTTCTTTTCCTCGTCATTTCGAAATGAGAATCAGAGATTCACGAAGAGATATATATTCAAATTATTTTTCCAGTTAGAAATTCCCATGAAATGCTGCATAAGAAAATGATTTTTTTCCACTTGTCAAATAAATGTTTGTATTTATAAATCAAATTAAAATGAGTTTGAAATACATGACATTTGTTTATTGTGGCAGTGCATTTTTGACTGAAAAATGTACTTTAAAAAATATTTTTTTACATAATCTTTTAATTTATTTTGTCTCTCTTCATATTTTATGTTTTTAAATATTATGTATAGAATGCTATTTCATGTTGAATAAACGTCAAAGCATGAGCAGATTTTTCTGTCTCAATGTTATTTTTTAGAAGAACATTTATAACGGTTTTTCGGTCTTTTTCCCGTACTAGTTGGAACATTTCTTCGGTTTACTGGATCATAATATATAATTTTTTTAGATATTTCATTATAATGACATTGTTTTCAGGGTTGAAATGAATTTGTTTAGAAAAAGTTTTGTCCCGCTGCCGTATGGTATGACCAAAGTGTTTCAGCCATTTTCGTTTCATAGATCAATCTGATGAAAACCAGCCTGTCGAAATTTCAATTAAATATTAAAAATAAAAACATAACTAATAAAATTAAATTACTTTATTTATTAATTATTGACTTATTTTGTAATTAATTTGTATATTTTTGAATTTTGGATAAGAAACAGATTTTATTGGAAGAAAATGCGGCTACGAGAAAAAAATTCTAAGATGTCCTGTTCGATGTGGTTAAGTACTTTTCTATAAATGCTTATTTCTTTTTAAAGCGGTAATGGTATTATCTGTACTATCCATTACCCATCGAAACCATTATGCTCAATACTTTTATTGAGCTATTTAAAATATTTTTACGCTGAGCCACATCTATTTATTAATCTATAATAATTTATAAATTGCCACTTTTAAAACATTTCCCAACAGAAATTAGATAAAAAGAAAAGTAAATTTTTGCATTTATTTTGAACCAATATATTTCATTTCCTTTGAATTACTGTATTCAAACATAGCCAAAAACTAAACAAGAATCATAACAGAACAGATTTGGATAACTTATTACTTTTTAAGCCAAAATAACGCTATTTTTGCAATCAATAACGAAATAACATTATCCAAAAAACATCGTTAAAACAACATATTTTATATTGAAACAGAATGCAAATTGTTATGATAATATTATGAAGAGGAAATGCTCTAAATATTTCTGCGTTGAATCACAAATTTTTTTAAACCTCTTTTCAGACTTTAGAATGAAATATTCTCTTATCAGTTTCCAGCTAACAATGAAACGACACTATTTTCTTTATTTAAACCAATACTTTTTTTTACTTCATTTCATTTCCAAAACTAACAAATAAAAAAGAGCTAAATTTAAAACATTAAAGAACGAATTAATTACAATAGGTTTGTCTATTAAATGTAAATTAACACATCCTTGTCATTCTTATCTGCAATAACACAAGAATAAAAATTCAGATTTTTCCGCCGAAACCCACAAAAAATATTAAAAGACTAGAGGCGAATCTACATGCAAATCAATACAAGCCGTATACAATATTCTTCCAAATCAGATTATTCTATGAGAAGATTGATCGTGGCCAGCGCTTTGAGACCGCACGATTCCCCCTTAACCCGGATGTAAATCCACCGTTCTTTTTCCTGTCCCAAAGATTCACCGTCTTCAGTTATTAAACGTCCAACAGACGCTGCGCAAGAAACAAACACATCGATGATTGCATCCAATCAGCGGAAGGATTTCTCGGAGATATAACAATCTGGATTGCCTCTTAGCTCGAGTTTGTCGGCGATGATGCGGTTAGATTAAGGTTTGGATCCCAAAAGACTTTCCTGACACTGCTTATAGGCATTCCAGGTTTAAAAAGAAAAATATAGTAGCACATTAAGGAAGTTTGTAGGGACGACCAACTCGAATTTGTTCCTTATCGTATTGGTATGGAATTGATTGTACCAGATGTACAGGGTGTACCTGAAGTATTGGACACATTAAAAAATTATTTAAAACAATAATTAGGATTAGTGATGCTCTTTCAATTCCACACATCGCCACTTAACAAGCAACGCCACCTATCTCAATATTTTAGAATTTCAAAGAGGAAAAATTCTCAATTTTTCGCAACAAATAACGAATATATCTGAATTTGTTTAACATCTGATGGGAAAATGCGGTCTCATGTTTATGTAACATGTTAAAAAATGTTCAGAATGTCGCTATTGACTGAGAAATACTGAATATTTTCTTCTTTGATATTTTAAAATATTGTGATAGGTGGCATTGCCTGTTAAGCTACGATATAATACTAAAGTGACTCCTAAACTTGTATTGCGCAACATTACCTTGCACCAAAGTAAAGTTGTGTTGCACAATGTTTCATTCCTATCTACAAGAATCTGATATATAGCGACAGGTAAGTCTTGTATGAGAAAATGTCCGTCAGTAGTCATGCCATGCCATCTCCACATCTAAGTTCTTTTGATCTTCCATGGGTAGTTATGTCAAAGATTGTGCGTATCAGATACCTTGAACTAATTTTCCGGATTTGAAGCAGCATATCACAGCTGCTATTCAATGTATTCCTTAGATGCTAGCAAATACATACCGTGAAATCGAGTATCCCTTGGACATACCCAGAAATACGCCAGCAACCCAGTTATCTCACATCGAGATTTCTAAACTTAAGCATATTTTTGTAAGTTTACAATGACATTTTGTTCCTGAGCTTCTAATATTTGTTCTGCATAATTATGGAATGTGTCCAAGACTTCTGGTACATCCTGTTTAGTGTATATGGGGAAATAGCTATATATTTATTGGAAAAAAAGAAGTATTTGCTCAAAACAAGTGAGAATGTAGTGTTATCTTATCCCAAATGGTTTTCTAAACTATACGAAATATACTTGCTTATTAATTCCAGTATATTTATTAAGACTACAATGTAATATTAAATTTGAGTACTTCTTTAGTAATGATTATAATATGTAAAATGATGAAAACCTCTTTTTTATATAATCATCTTAAAAAGACATTTGTATTCGACAAATGCAGTAAAATAATTGCACTTCAATGTAAAGTCAATTAAAAGAATCCAACTTTTAAGTTTTAGTTCAATGTTTGTTTCCTCTATCAGTACTGAAGGGTGTAAAAAATATTACAAGTAATTTACAAAACCATATGAAATTTAGCAAAGATATTTGACAAATACAAAGATTTCATACAAAGGACAACTTCATGAGTGTTATTAATAACATAGAAACTGTATTGTGTGAAACTTGAAGAAACAATACAAACTGAGATGCTGGCCAGTGAATATACCTGCTGGAAAAATGTTTCGTTGACGATTACTTCATTTTCTAAATGTTTATTCTTTTCAGGTGATTTTTAAATGCCACTTGAATGTTTATTGTTAATAAAATAAATGTAATTATTTTAAAAGAGGGAGCTGGCGCGTAAGAACGCTTAAAAAATTAATTTCAGAAATGAATGAATCGTTTGAAAAAAAATTATATTACTTTTATCAACTTCCAACCTCGAATTTAATTTTTTTGAACAAAGCATTTTCATTTTAAAGACATTGTTCCTAAAACATTTTTTTTCTTTTTTTTCATAAAAACTAAAGATTTCCTCAGGGGTAGCAAAATCAAGGAAAAACAGACATGGAATTTTTTAAAATGAATGATAAATTAAGAATCTGTTTTTTGAAGTATGTTTACGTTTACGTAATACGAAAAATATGCACATTTACTGTGAATAGGACAGAAAACAAGCTCTTTAAAATGTATTATAGAACATGAAAAGAAAAATACATTAAAATTCAACAATAGGAATATCTATCAAAATCTTTTCAGCTGTAAATGTATTGTCACAATAAACAGAACTCATATATTTCACAACTCATTTATATTTATCCATAAATCCAAACATATATTTGCAAAGCGGAAAAAACACAGTCTTTTTAGGTCTAGCACATCGTATTGAATTGCTTCAATTGCAAAAAAAGGTACATTCATTTATTTTCTTGAGTTTCCGAATCTTATTTTTCAACTGATAGAAAAGAAATGTATTATGAATTCTGACAAAGAATCTGATATCTGACGAGATAAAATATGATGTCATGTTTTCTTCCCTTCATTTCAAATTTGCATGTTGATGAACCCCAGTTGATGGTATACATATCTCTTTTTCTCTTACTATAGTTTTATTCATTTTTCGATTTTATGTTTCCCAGGGACTTGTAAGCAAAATATCAGAAGAGACATTGTTTTATTTGTCTTACCCCACTTTTAGAAGAAAATATTTGGTATGAAAAAAATCCATCATAAAAGAATTCAATATTTTAAATTTCTGAGCGAAATAATTCCAAAACTTACATTATTGTAGTTAAAAAAATCTGCAAAACCTTCTCAACTCTAATTGGCAACCTTTTATTAAATAACAAAAAAACTTTTACTTTAGAAAGAAAGACAGTTTACAAGAAGAAAAATTTCTGGTATTAATAGAGTTGAACAGTTATAATTCATCTGAAATTGTATAGAAATATGTAACGAATTATAACTTTTTTCTGGAAATTTTGAAATATTTTAAACTTTTAATACCATTTAAAGTTATGATAAATAATGAAATCAACTATGAAACATTTAGGTTGATCATAATCTAGCACTGATTTTTATGAATAATACATAAGAAATTTCGGATCTGATTGGACAAAAATATTTCTCAGTCAGCCTCCTAATTTGTTCTATGAAAATTCAAATTATTGATTAAGCATTGGTATTTTAAAAGATTGGCAATTAATTTCAAAGTAGAAAAAAAAAATCCTTTTTATTATACTATACGAAAAAAGAAATCTTATGAAATTATATAAGATATACGCGACATTGAATTAATTTACATATTCATAAATAGTCTAAAATTCTAAAAAGCTGTTACAAGTATTAAAGATTTCAAAATGTAAATAGTTATAAAATTTAGTTTTTGAAATAAATATGCAAGGGGAGTAAAAAGGAATAGCATCACTTTTCTTAGAATGCTATTTGTCATCAACCAAAATGCTGAAAGCAACATAATGCAAACCATTGCCGTGAAAAATGTTATGCCGATATATTTGTTTTACAATATCACAAAGCTTTTCAGCACATTCATTTTCCATGAATCTGCTGATGGTTTGCTTTCGTCATACGAATTTTCTGCATAGCAGACTAATTGCGGCCAGTCCTTTCATCAGTGGACATCAAGAATCCCTGATATAACTCTCCGCAATTTTCTTCTATTGACGTACATAAAAGGTAAAGATATATTTCTAACACTGGTGGCCAAATATCCTGAACTCCAAACAAAAATCATTTGAACCATCCAAAACTTACTCCCTTCGCCTCCAACGACATATCTGACTCATGAATATTTTACAAAAATTTCCATATTTAAATCTGACACTAAAAGAATAGCCGTTGTTTGTATTAAAATTATTTTATATGGGCCATATACAAAATGAAGTCGTTTCGTCGCACAAGAAAATTTGAAGAATCAACTTTTACAAGTTTGAAAATTTAATCAATTACTATCATTCACATTTCGTGCAGTCTGTGCCCCGAAAGACAAACCATCTCAAAATAATTGATGAAGTCATCTTATCTCAACATTTGAAATATAAGGCTGAGGACCGAAAATAAATGCGTTACACTATTTTAAATATTCTTTACGTCCTTATATAGATGGCATGACCATAAATGTCCAAAGTAGGATGTGTCATTTAATTGGGAGGTTAAATAAATTTGTTTGTCAAGAAATAAACAAGTTAAATGTTTCAAAAAGTGAGGGATGAAATTGGATACTGAATATATGTGGCTCTGATTTCTGTTTGAAGTCTTATAAAAGAGCTATGAATCTATATTATTTCCAACTTTGAAGAGACGTTCGGAAGCATTTATTCAACCAAGACCCTAGTTATTTCAGTTTTGTGAAGGCTAACTTTCAAAGTTGTTTTCTTTCATAACCACCCTGTTTTCAAGCTCTCTAATCTTTTGAAACTGATTTTGTTTGGTTAATAATAGTTCTATCACGGCAAAAAAGTGAGACAGATTCGAAATTTTATTGGATCTAATGTATTCCTAAAGAATAAATTTATTAATAATAGAAAGAACGAAACGCTTCGCTGAAAGCAAGCTCCGATTTCATTCAGAAACTGTTAGACATCTTATTTGAGAATCAATATTCTTATGGCGAAATCAAGCCTATATCAGTAAGACAAGATACAAGTTCTGATTGCTAGTTCCGACAAAAGTCTTTTACTCGGTAGATTCCTCCCTTACCTTTCTATCCTAAGCATCCCTCCAGCAATCGGTCTAGCAGGAAACTGTCTAGAGACCCAAGCCTTAATCTAACCACATCATCGACTCTAAGCTCGAACTAAGAGGTAATCCAGATTGCTGTTTCTCCGAAAGTTTCTTTCCATCCTGGATGCCATCATCGCTGTCTTCGCTTCTTGGGGAATGTCTGCTGGGATGTTTAGTAGCTCAGGGCGTTGAACTATCTTTGGAGGGGAAGAAGAATATTGCATTTGCTTCAGGTTGAGGGGAAATCGTACTATCCCGAAACGCTGAGCTTCGATCATTCTATGTATAGAATAATATGATTTAGAAGAATGTTGGATACATGTGTATTGATTTGCATGTCTTAAGTCTTTTTAGTGCTTTGTGGGAAAGGGTCGAAAGATAAGATCTGAACTTTCATTTGGAGTGTAAATAGGAATATTGTAGCTTCTTACAGAAATATTTCCCAATTATTATTTTGAATCCATTTCAACTAGTTCTTAGCCCTTGAAAAAGTGTACTAGAATGGATTCCTTGTTTGTTTTGAGTTATTTTCGTTTAAATCTGAGTTTATTTATTATTTTGGGGGGCTTTCTTTTGTATGATCTTGATTTTCATTGTTCTCTGTTTTTTTTTTGTTTTGCTGCTGCAATTGCGCGCTACTTTAAACATTGTATTCATTTTTTAAAAATTTTTTCTAAATTTTACTATATAAATTGGACTGTTTATAAATAAGAATAATTTTAGTTTCTTTATGTTGTTCTAGTATAATGTTTTAGTTAAGATTCTTTTTTAAATTTATTCTATTTTTTTCTATACCAATCAATGTTTTTAAGCTTTATTTAGAGAAACTTATTTCAGATTACTGGATTCTTTGAAGGCTACAAATGGTACTTAAAAGTACTACTTTAACCACGGTTATATCTACATAATTTGACCGTTTTTCCTGACAGTATTCACATGAACACAGGGATTGTAGTTCCGACAGCTAGCAGTAGATGGCAGATGAAGACAAAAATTATTTTTTATATTATTAATAAAATTAATTAAATAATTTCATTTAATTAATAAAAGTTTTTTCATCTTTCATGGGGTTATTCTGCATTAAAATGTACCTAATGATGCCAAAATAAAATTGAAAAGTTGCTGGTAAGTTAATTCGGTAAATAAAGGTTTAATTTCTATTTTAATTTTTAATGAAAAAATAACAAGGGACATGTTCAATAAATTCTCGCTTAAAATCGAAATATTCATGATCTTCTTAGCAAATGTGTAACTACAAGTGTTTAGGAAATAACTCTTAACTTTTAGGTCTCATATTATAACTATAAATAAATATGTTGATATCCTAATATTATAAAAATTGATCTTAAAAAAGTGTGTGCATTGATTCGAAATATGGATTATGCATTTTTGTGTCAACGAATTAAATTCTGAAGATAGAAGTATAAGTGTGGAAAATTCAGAGAATATTATAGTAAGAATGATGCAATATCAGCTTATAAATAAGCGGTTTTTCATCAGAACAATTCCTAAAAAAATTTGAACTAATTTCAAATATATTAGACAAAATCCATGTTTTTATCAGTATTTTTCTTTTTCTTAGTATTCAGTTATATAATTGCGATATCAATTTGCTTCCTTTATTTAGAATTTTAAAAAAATTATTCATGTTGTAATTTATGACAAAGTGCTTAAACTTTTCAAAGTATTATGTTTATAATCGTTGACGCTCAAACTGACGATCAAAAAGCATTTAAACTGAAAAAACATTTAAATGTTGAAAAAAGAAGTAGATAGTTATTACTCTAGCTTAAGCAACTGTTTATAGCTCCGACTATAACACAGTTAAAAAAATTCCACTATGTTTAGGATTTTGAATAACTGTTTTATCTACAAAAATGAAAATCTAATTTTAAACATTAAATAAAACATTAAAATTTCGACGAAAAAAGGTTCATTTAGATTATGTTTTAAATAAAAATAAACAATATTCTAAAAGTTATGAAAAACAATCAGTCTCTGTTAGATGCCTAATATTTTGTAGCTTAACTTTTCTTCTCCATATCTTTTCAAAGTTCATATTTGTTTTGAGGCATCATCATGAACTGCATAGAGAATTAGGGGTAATTGAAAATCTGGTGATAATTCTTTTCACGAACTGATCATTTACCCTTACTGCATTCCCACTCAATACAGCCCCTTACCCACATTTCAAAAAATACCCCTTTCTTTATCTAACTCTTCAGTTTCCCACTCACGGAACCATTTCTTATTTCGCCCAATGGGTATTCGCCTGCAAATGACGTCACTCTTTGACGTCAAGCTTCGAAGACAGCTGGCGAAATATTCTTCGAGAGTTCCCCACACTTGATTGCAAACTTCCAGTTCCTATTTTCAACGAATTATAAACGACCTGCGAATTTATATCCCCCACCCCCACAACTCACATTTCGATCCTCTTCCTGTTTGAGGAGAGAAAATATCAATTCAGGAGTGAAATCGAACTCGGAATATGTTCCAAAATAAATATCTCCAAGTATCGAAATTGTCCGAATTTCAGTGAAAGTAGTTTGGAGCTTTCTCTAAGTAGTTCGTCCCAAGAAATTTTCACAAATACGTTAAAGAATTATGATTGATCAATATCAAACTATTGGGTCAGAACCGAGTCGATAATGACGGAGTTAACAACTGTAAAAGAAGAAATCTGAATTCTTTTGAAATGCAATTTGTTAATTCAGCGGAAGATCAGATCCATGATCAATAAATGAAATCAGATTAAAAATCGATTATGTTATGAAATTTGTTCTATTGCTATTCGTTGCTGAACATGTTTTTAGTTTTGTATTGTTTTATTTTTGTATTATTTCTTGATTATTTGCAAATTTTCATTTGTTATCGCTATTTCTGAATGTATTTTAGATATTTCTATCTTTATTAGATAGATTCTTATCTTACAATCTACCCTACTTTCTAAGGGTTATAGGTTACGGCGAATAATTTACATCGAACAAAAAAAACGGAGACAATGACTTAAAAGCAATGCATCACAAATTAATCAAAGTACAATAACTTTAATGTAAGGGAAGCGAATGATAATAACTATTAAATAAAAAAACTATGTGTGACACCAAAGACAAGATAATGCTTAATAGTATAAAATATAGTCTTTTCAAAATAGATATTTCTCATAGCATGTTAGATTGATAGAATTAACGCGCACTTTTCCACCGAAACAATAAACAAAATATCCACGAAACCTAAATATTACACCACGTCCTGATATTTTATACATATAAAATTCACTATAAAATTGAGTTAAAGGATGTTTCGCAATTGTTTTGAAATGAAATTTGTTAATTCAGCGGAAGATCAGATTCATGATCAATAAATGAAATCAGATTCAAAATCAACTATGTTATGAAATTTGTTTTATTGCTGAACGTTGCTGAATATTTTATACTTTTGTATTGTTTTATTTTTGTATAAAAATAAAACAATATTTGCTGTTTTTAAATAAGCAATATTTGTTTATATAAAGCAATATTATATAAAAATTCAACAATTTTTGTATTGTTAAATTTTGTATAATAATAATTTCAATGCTGCAGTTTTTTTCACTAATATAGGCAGCAGATATATCAAAGCAAGCAAGTCAGAAATTCAAATATATTGAAACTCACTTAGTTTAGATCAAATATTGCTCTAATTTAAAACTTGACGCGGATAATTTTGCAGCGGATTTCATGATTTTAATGATTATATGACAAGGACACCAACTGACTTGGCCTTCCACGCAAATATATAAAAATCTAACATATACCGGGTCCGCATAAAACCACTAACTAGCGATTCGCTAGTTAAGACTGCTATGTTGTTGCAGGATACACAAACAAAAAATTATGAAAACCATCCACAATATTTTAGAAAATGAAACTTGTTCACGCCATGTCTTTTCTACAGAAAAAGTATTAAAAAATGATAAAATGTGGAAGGTAAGGTAAGGCGATCTCGACATTAGAAAATAATTCCTGTCGAAAATCGAAGATAGATGTCTTTATTCAGAGGGAAACCAGCGGAAATGGCCTTCCCAAAACTTTCTCGCATACGAATAACACGGGTGGGGAGGAAAATGCGCGCCGGAAAACGTGTGGTATTCCCTAAGGTGGGGAAAACGTGCAGTATTTCCTAACATGGGGAAAACACTCACTCCAACATTCGCAGCTTTTTTCTGTTTTTTTGCGTAGAATGGAGAAAAAACCGAATAGGTAATTTCAAAGCCTTATTTTTAACCAATTTAAGCGAAAATTGGAGACAAATCTGCTATTAGAGTTTAAGACTACATACGAAATTTAATTTATCTAAGTAATTGTTTTAAGAAGTTATGACGTTCAAAAGTATGCGATTATACAGACCGACAGACGCTCAACCCTTTGAAGGAATTGGCACAAAATTTTATACGGACCTACAGTTCTGATGAAGAAACCGTGTACCAAATTTTATCCATTTCGCTATTTAAGTTTTTGTGGGTATAAAGTTCAGATGGACTCGGACAGACAGATAGACAGAATTCCAGTAGACAGAGTTTGTCCAAAAGCTGAAAGAAACCTACAAATTATGTGCAAAGATCACATACCAAATTTCGTCCTTGTAGCTCTAATAGCTTTTGAGTTATCGTGTTCACAGACAGACAGACATAATTCCAAAATTCTGTTTTTCGGACTCAGGGAAGTCTAAAACGTGGAGATTCTTCAAAATCTCGAGTTCGAATTTTTTGTCGATTACAATACTTCCTCTTTGTATACTTGGTATACGAGAAAGTAAAAAGGGAATGAAAATGTCATGCCCTTCGTCATTTCTACTTGTAATATCGTAAGAGTTGAACCTATGTGGAAAACAGATATTGATAAATAATACAACTGACGAGAGCCTTTCTATGAGGTGCCGTATGCTTACGTTAGAAAGCAGTCGGAGTTCGTCTGCAACCCATAATTTCTAAAAGATTGCAACTATCAGAAAACTTTTTTAGCAACAGTTGTTCGGTATAATGTAGCAATAATTTGAATTTTCTTCTTTCTGTCTTCAATAGCAGGGCAGTTATGGGAAAATGAAAATTTCCACCCTCACCATTTCCACCCCTTTTAAGCTGGATATCTCATTTATGAATTCGGCCACACGTTTACCCTAAAATATATCCCTTTCGGGTTCAAATCCAAAAGGGTCCAGAGACCATAATCGGAGAAAACGTGCTAGAAATTTTTTCCGAAGTCGTGATATGAGAACCAATTTAATGGGTAAATTTCGTATAAGAAATCTACCTAAAAATTTAATATAATTCCAATGCCAGGTAGAGCCAAAATTATATCAATTTAATAGTAAGAGTATACGTATTATAATTTTACTCACTACTAAAATGATAAATAATCTTTAAGATCTCAAGAAGAATCAATAACTATGTAACAAGACCACAAGACAGCCACACGGAGAGAAATGTATACTCATTTCTCACCAATAACTCTTGAAAAATGAATCTAGTTCCTCAAACTACTCAGCGAGAGTCAGAGTGAGAGAGAAAATCAAAAAGAAAATAAAAAAAACAGAGCCATTCATCAGATTAATCATGAATGACCTGAATGCAATGTCTGGGTCGAGCGATAACGATCTTTCACGAAACCGAAGATATCAATGAATAGCCCATCCATTGGTGAAATGGGAAGGAAAAGACCTTGAAAGGAGAAGAAATCAATCTTCTTTCTTCCCACTGTCTCTGGAGGTAATTAATGGCGTAGGTCCTCTGCTATGTCCGTAATCTCCTTTTAATGTATTTGTCAATGTTTCTACAAACTCCTCGTTCTATTTTAGTTTTTGTGTTCTGTTCTTTTTCTTCGTCACTTGTGGATCCATTCACTAGAGAAAAGCGTAATAGAAAATCGATCTTTCTGATAAAAATAATCGAAAATAGATAACTATATTTTTCTTGTAATTCATCAGCAGAGCATTGTCAATGATTCCTTTATTAATCCAATTTACTTTCATCAACAGCAGAGATATTCAAATATATGTTGTTCCGAACTGCAAGTGAAGTATTAAAATAAAAAATATGTATACCCATCCAAAATTTCCAATAGCAGTGCATGTAATTAAAAAAATTTGAAATTTTTTTTATGGTAAGTCCAAACTGCTATTGTCATAATTTCAGTAACGATAGAATGAAATATTTTGGGACTCACAAAAGTACCATCTTTTCAATTTACTCAATGCATTTTTATCTGAAATGGTGAAAATTATTTATTGACGATAAATATATAAGATAAACTTCGAATTACTTTATTCGATACGCTGCAAATATTTCTTCCGCCATAGTTGTTTTGTTGGTATAATTTGAGCTTCGGAGTGGAAACCAGATTCCATTATCTATTTCCACCTGTTCCACTCTGAGTCTTCGGTCGACGGCAGAACATCCTCGCACTGTGACAAGGATGTTTTCAGGTGTTGTGCTGGTTCAGTTGATACCCTCACCATCTAACCATGGTTCTAAATGTATACGGTCCGTCCAAAAATGAACCTCGTATAGCTTCGAAACTGGAAATTAATCTAACTAAATTAAACTAAGCCAAATGCAACAAATATTAGTTAAAGCGAAACCGAATAAGCCGAAAATATAATATACGACATTTCCTATAATGTGAATTTCTTTTTGCATAACATGATTTATAATTACAGTAAAATCGTTGTCTATTTTGCATTTTATGTCATTCCTTTGATTTTTGTAAAAGGATACTTTGAACAGTGAGTTAGCAATTTATAGCGGAAGAAGAGGCTGCAACTTAAAAACAAATAAAATAAAGTAAAATCGTTCACTCAAAATTATACGAGTAGAAAAATGTCATTTTGAAAATCAAAGCTTTAATAGCTTTTTAATTCAAAATACATTATCTATAATAGAAACATCCAGAGATGTCCCTAACGTTGGGAGGATCTTAAAACAACCCCGCTCCTTTTGTATGCGTTATTATTGAAAGAGCAAATCGGATGATTGCATACGAATATTACCTCAGCTATCAATAATGAAAGAGAAACACGCAATTAAATATTTGTGTAAACAAAGAACACAGATGGCATTGCGTTACAACAATGAAATGTGTTGTTATAAATTACGCCAAATTATATTTTTATATATAAGGGGAGGAGCTTAAAATAACCCCACCCCATTTGTTTACGTCATTATTTTACGAAAAAATCGGATGATTGAATAAGAATATTAGCTCAGCTTTCAACAATGAAAGAGAAACACGGAATTAAATATTTGTTTAAACAATGAAAATGGATTGAATTGCGTTTCAAAAATGAAATGTATTGTTGTAAATTATGACAAAAAATATTTTTAAAAATTTATTAAATTTGGAGAAAACATTGTAAAGAAACTTAATTGATGTCCATTAAAAAGGTAATTTTTTTTTACTTTCTTTTCATTTATTGCTTAAGCACTCTGCCAATGTGCGTAAGATTTTGTATTACATCTTTCGTGACTAAATCTGTTGAAATCAGTTCTGAGATATGGTTTGCAGGCTAAAATTCCGTCTTAGACGGGCACAAATCTTCTAGTATTTCAATATTAACCCAGTAAATTATATTACATTTTCATCTCTTACCACAATGATAAATTCTGAATAAGAGAGAGAGATCGAACATTTGTCTTGTTTGCCAAGACTGACGACTTAAGAAATGCATAATAATTTCTCAACACCATCTCTTGAAAAATGAATTTCATTTCCGGAAGAACTCTGAAAGGGTGTGAAGAAACTCTGGGAAATGGAAGAGCCGATTTGTCTGATTAATCATGGATGAGCTGAATGCAATGATTGGGTCGACCGATAATGATCTTTCACAAAACCCAAGATGTCAATGAATAGCTCATCCGCGAGTGAAATGGGAAGGAAAAGACCTCGAAAAGAGAAGGGATCAATCTCCTTCTGTCTCTCTACTGTCTCTGGAGGTAATTAATGGCTTTCACTCTGTTATATGTAATTCTCTTTTCTAGGTAGTTGTCAGCGCTTCTATAAACTCGTTTTCGATGTATTTTGCGAAGAATTTTCTAGGCGGCACTTGTGGATCTATTAACTTCTGATAAACTTAACAGAAAAAGTATCATTCTGATAAAAGAAATCTTGGAAATAGCTGACTATATTTATCATCATTCTTTACATCATTCATTTTATTATTTCCCTTTTGATGTCAGTTCACAGCCATCCATTCTAGAGAATGTTTTCTTGTTATGATTTTTTCTTCCAAAAGAGGTCTATGATGCAGATAGATAGATATCGTCCTGGTACTAGTTCTCAAGTTTTTCATTTTCTGGATACGGAGTAAGAAAAGTATTGCAATTGTCAAAAAAATTCGACCTCGAGATCTTGATCAATTTCCGAGTCTTAGACATCGCTGAGTCCTCGAAAACTGTTTTTCAAACTATATACGTTTTTATGAGAATTCTATAACTTTAACCTTTACACTACGACACATCCCTGACTTCAGAGATAAAAATCTCCGGTTTTCAGTTTGGATGAGTGTGCGTAGAAACTTTATTGAGGAAAAAAGGGGGTTACATACAGTGTTTTAGCATCGACGAAAAACATGTGAAAATTATAAAAACGATAAAAAATGTGTGTTTACATATGAAAAGAAAGACTCGCGAGTCAAAAACAATTTTAAGACAGGTCACAAAAGTTCGCTGTATCTATATACTTGTAGGAGGACTGATTAGGGCACTAGGTATTGAACCTCAAGAGGGTCTCAGTCCATAAGTCTGAGGTCTTGGTGAAGGAGAGAAATCTGGGTCGGATGAACTGGTTGAGTCCGCTGGCTGTTTTATGAGGTTCTCATTTTCAGTGAGGAAAGATACGAGTTCAGCTATATTTATTCTTGATAGTTTATTTGAAAGTACGCTTTTCCATCAAAGTTCAGTATTTTGAAACGGAACAAGACAGGCGAAAGAAATTTGTCATATAGCTTTACACCAAAATCAATGATTTCTATCTTGTGGACAAAATTCGTCAGAAAAAAATATGCCTCTTTATCTACATTAAGCTAGATGGATAAAATTCATCATATGACTTGAATTCCAGAATGGTTTCGTGTATCTACATTATTTTGACAAATACGTTTTACAAAGGGTCCTACTATCACTTGACAAAGCGAAAACGTCTCAAAACAGTCCAACCCAAACTTGAAATGTGCTTGAAAATCAAAGTGTTCCTCGAAATTGAATTTCTACTCGTCGATGCAAATTCAAAATCGTCTGCGAATCCGCTTGGTAACGCCTTTTGAAACCATTGCATCGCATTTTTGCAGCGAATAATGTGAACATTTTTATAACTGAGATGCTTGCTTTTCCTAAATATACAGGTTTTTAACGAGATGGAAGAAATGTTGAAGCAGTTATTCCTCGGATATTGGTGCAAAAATGTCACGTCTAGTAAGCTTGGAGGAGTGCTCCCATGCGTAATCGTGAAGTCTCTAAAACTTCATGATGTATAAAAAATACTTCGGTCCGTTTTGATAGATAGACGAAAATTTGATCTTCAACGAAAACTTTATAACGATCATGTCCTCAAGGGCTCGGAAACCATATGAACAAGAATACCCAGGCAATCGAGAACATGCGGTCATTAGAATCTAATTGCTTTTTTATGTTTGTTACATTTTATTATTGTAAAAATACACACTTCCTTCTTTCAATACAATTTATTATCCTCTTTGTTTCGGTGCAATTTGGGGCAATTAGTTAGAGTTCAGATTGTTGTAAAAACCGTCATAACAAGTAGAAGCCGCAAAATTTACCATCTCCAAATTAAGATATGAAATAAATCTCCCATCGCTTCATGCTTAGGCAGCAGAAATTAGATACTGACAGACACTGACGAAAGCTTCTTATGCGGTGCAGTAATTTTTTTTAAATCTCATTTTGGTTAGATGTGCCAGAAAATCCGCCTTTCACCAAAGTATTCTTTTTTGGAGATGCCCAGTTTTGCAGCAACACGACACAATCGTAGATGTGTATAGAATTTTGAACCAAATCATAAAATCGATTGTCTATCGTATGTCTATTCCTATATCAGTGAACAAGATGCCTCGATTTTAGTAGACGATCAATAAAAATTATAGATCACCTGCTAAAATTTTCTTAGTTAGCCCCAAAAGCACAAAGATATTGTTCAATATTGCACAATATTCACAATATTGTATTATATTGCACAATATTCACAATATTGTATTATATTGCACAATATTGTATTATATNGCACATATTGTATTATATTGCACAATACCATATATTATTATATAATAACGATCAGTATTGGACAATATCGTGCAACATGTTGTGCTACCTGCGAAGTAGAAGAGATTTTATCAAATTTTTGACACATTCTATCGAATGGAAGAGGAATTGTTCAGAAAGGTATAAAATGATTCTCGTTAACATACGATGGAGCTAAGCACAAAACGCACTGTATTGTTAGAGAAAAATTATGGTTCATTAAAATATTCAATAATTTTTAGATGATGTCTTAATACGTATGTTGAGTGAAGTATCCATTATGGTAATTTCTTGTTAAAATTATTTTTTGATATTTACAAAATCGTCTATTACGAAATGTCATGAAATATAGTCTACTGAGTTACAGATAAAATTACTACCGAGCCTACGCTTTCCAGTGTTCTCAGTCACCTCTTTTTAGTTCCGAGTTACATAAGAAGATATATGTGACAAAATATGAATTCATAAAATTTACATTAACGTCCAAAACGAACAAAACGCCAAACTTAAGATTAAGTTTCAGTACTGCTTTATAAATATACTTTCTCAAAATAAGATTTTTTAAGCTCTGTAAAAATTGAATTCATTGCTTCCTGAGGAGTATGTACAACATTGTGACTGAGGAATAGAAGATGAAGTCTTATTTTTAGTGTGATAGAAATGAAACAAAGAAAGAAAGATTGCTTAAATGACTTCTATATCTACAGCTTTATTATGTATGCGAAGAAAAAAACTTCTTTTTTCTTAATCTGATATTTCGACTTCTACATATAAATTTTAAATTTGCGTATACATACCAAAACCAGTTCTTACTATTGTGGTTCAAAAACTTTCCATTAACGTTAAAACCATACTTTTTTTTATTCCTATTTTTTTTCGCAAGGAGATTTTTTTCCACTATTATAAATTTTTGTATTATATCGTGCAAACTATAATTCATAATTACTCATTAATATGTACACATGATTTTATTAATAAGATTGCAGATATCTTTTACATTTTAGCCTAACTCTGTGTAACGATTGCCTGTTTGTCTGTCTGTCTATTCGCGTATGCGCCATTGACTATAACAAACAAAACAAGAAACAAGTTTGATGAATAAATTTCAGAGTTTAATCCTAATTTAAAAATTGTGGATATGCGTCTAATTTTCGACTAAATTACTCTAAGGTTAAATCATTTGTCTTTTTGTTTCTTCGTGTTTATTTGAACATCATAACTCAAAACAGCAATAAGCTAAATAAATGAAATCTCGTGAATTTCCTTCATACCAAAACTACATTCTATATTAAATTTGGAACTAATTGGTCAAAGGAAAGAGTCCAAAATGCTTATTTGATTCTCTTTGCTTTACTTAGAATACAAATTTTACATGAGAAAGTCGAAGCGAGAACATGCTGCTATTTTTTAACGATTGGAAATTTTATCGCTTCAAAATTGCAATTGCAGATGATGACACTTTCATGGTTCTTTGATACCCATTCTATGTTCTTAGTGGCGTTGTGCACATATGGTTCCAGCAATGTGCAAGTAGTATAATACCGGAAGCAATACCAGTTATTATGATGGTTCGCATGGAGCGATCTATTTCTTTAAGAATCTTTGAACCAGTTCGGTAGAGAATGTCAGTAAATGATTATTTTCAAGATTACTTGACAGTTATCTTTGTAATGAAATCATAACCAAAGGAGCTAAAATCAAGAATTATGTAGGATGGTAGGGCAACTGCTAGCCCAGCCATAGAACAAATCTGTCGAACAATCATTCGAAACATCAACAGAAGTGGTACTGCTTCAGGTATTCTAAGCTTAGTTTAGTTATATTTATGTCCCTTTTGGAAGCAACTCGAAGAACTATTTTGGAACGAACCTCGTAATTTTGAACAAAGGTCAAATAACGAGGACGAAACCTGAGCACGCATCCCCCTCTCCAAACTTCTGCACCATACCAACGCGAAACTAGTGACCTTTCCACTAAGCCACCAAGGATCTTTGGGTATTCTGGGACTTTTGAAATCCCGCAAAAATTTTGCAAACAATACTGGTTACTAAATATAATTGCCATAAGCGTTTACTGCTAGTACCCACGCTGTATCAGTGTGATTGTATGATTTGCCAATACGAAATTTTCAACCATACAACGTTCAAATGCTAAACCAAAACATATTGCAGACATACATGGAAAATTCATGACATAAACGAACCTCAAGACAGCTTATATTTTGAACCCGTAATCCCTCTTTTCCCAAATACTCCATACCATTGGATGGGATCCTTTTCGATATTTGAAATGACGCGCAATTTCGGAATCCACTCCCATGAAAATATGAAAAACGACTTGCTAATCAATGTGGTTTCTACACGCCAAGTCAAAATGTGTCATTCGCTTTAAAATTCGTGGAGACGTATGCAAAACGAACTTACTCCAAACCGTTCTTCGATCTTGAATATATATGAGGAAATAAAACGCAAAAGAAAATGTTGAAGATCTTACTTTGAGGTAAGGGTATTTTGCAATCCGGCTATTTTTGAAGACGTTTCTGAAGAAAGAATGTATTAAATGTGGCATCCATACTTTTACCATAACATCAGAAAAAGAATTTATTCCATGTTTCAAAATCTTTGCAATTCGAAATCCGTTTCTTTTAAACTGAGCGTATATTTTGAAAGCTGTCCATTAATGTTGTATGGTTTAGAATTCATATAGAATATGTGCAAAAATATTTGTTCACGACAAACTAATTATACTTCATTCTTAAAATATAGTGTGTTTTGTCGTAAAAAGTAAATATCTCATTATACATTTAACCCTCTGAAAGCCACAGTGCTTTGAAATCTACTTCTTTTAAAACCCAGAACGGCCGAAGGCAGAAATGAAAGTAGGTAAACATTTCCCTCCCCCTTCTGGTAAGCAAGAGGTCATTTGCGTCGTGGGGGATTCTTTCACCGTCTCCTTTATCGTATCCAAACCCTTGCTGACTGAATAGGGGTCGTTTACAAATTGTGATAAAACTATATATTTTCAGTAAAATATTTTCTAAAAGCTTTATTTTTTACTGCTGTATATGATTATAACAGTAAAAGACAAACTTGATGCGAAAACATGATATTAGATTTTAATGAGCATGAAGGTACCATTTTAAAATCATTGCTGCGAAAGAAAAATTTTATCATTTAAGA